>CALNHX010004938.1:0-117095 GCA_940337035.1 Agriotes lineatus | reverse complement strand
ATGGCTTTTTAATGCCGAATTTCAAATCTTGAAATTCTTTTCCGATTTTAAGAAATAGGGTGATCGAGTGGGTAAGTGTCCTGCTGCAAATTTTATCAAAATATTGCACACTGCAATAATATGATAAAACAGCCGCACAGTGATAGCTCGCCCCAGGAAAATCACAGACGAAACATTCATTTGCCAAGTATCTACTTCCTGTTTGTACTTATGATTTCTTCATTGCGTTAAAGTTCAGTAAATAATCAGCTGTATACCCCTCATGCAAAACTATAATATCGGCAAAATGTTTACTAATCTTACTCACACATCCATAAACTGCTCACTCAAAATATGAATTATCAAATAAAAGCCCGAAACAAAGTCGAGTGATATTTTGACCTTGTGTATGGATGTTTTCGTTACTTGGTAAAAAAATCCATTGAAAAATGTGCGCTTGGGAAATGGTTGTCTACGGTTGTTGAATGTGTGGTGTGTTTGGATGTGGGGAAACGTAATGTAAATCGTATGCGACCCATTACATACGCTGCACTTCCCGCTATTTGTGACTGCCTTCACATCGAAATGTAGAAACGGCTAAAGATAATGAATAAAGGATGGCAGATGACTGATCACAGACGTTTCGAAACACCTTGCGTATTGACTACATTATCTTCACGACAGTGAGTGATCAAATAAATTTCAGATCTGAAATTAATTTGATACTCGATAGAATTGTTAGTAAGCAGAAATTGCAGTGTAAATAGTGACGTATTTTCTATATAACCGAGTTTCAACTCGAGTTTGATTTAGTTCATTAACTGAATGTCAACCTAAATAAACCGCAATTTCAAAACGTGGAAGAGTCGAAGAGTTACTAGAACGTTTTCAATTTACAAAATTTGTCATACCTGGTGGAGGAGGCCCGCAGGGACGAAAAGGAGAGCGACTGAGCAACATTCAGCAAGCTTCAGCATTTGCGTGAAAATTATCGGCGGAAACACGGGCCTGTGCAAAAATGTGCAGGCCGATAGAGCTGTAAAAACGCGGCGCTCCATTGCACTATCAAAACCGTGTTTACAAACGGGTAACGCGCACATTGGCGAACGTGCTCTGGTGTAACGTTACCACATCGTTGACTCACAAAACAATAACTTTGTCGCAGTGGCCGGGTAATTAGCTGCCGCTGACTTGCGAAATCTCGCCGAAAATGAGTCAGAAGCACACACTTCCGCGGAACTTTCGTTGATTTTTTGTGTCGCGTAATTACGGTGCCTGCCGGAACATGAATGGGTGAATCACCGTGTATAGTAAAATCCGTTCATTGATGCAGGCGCTAATTTGCATACCGAGCGAAATTGAAAAGCTAATCATCGTCATGCTCAGGCACTCGCACGTCTTTGCAGGAAAAAGGGGATTAGCCACAAAAGCGCGTGTTGCGCTTAAAAAATTGGATTTTTGCGAGGCATTTTAGCAGGTACAAGACGCGATGGAATAAAACATGTTTGTCTGCTTTAAGATATCGTTCAGTGACACCGCACGAGCACTAAACCCATTTGTTTTAAAATAAACAAATATTATAATTAAAAACTACCTGGGACAGAAAAAAGTGTTCGTTCAGCTTAGCACCTAAAGTAAATAAATAAATCGGGCATTTCAAACGTGGAAGTCCATATCTGTAGCTAAACATAAATATTTACAGAGTTCAGATACATGTTAAGTAGATACGGGTCCAATAATTTATCGCTTGCTCCATTAAAGAAAAAGATGATAAAACGAGAAAAAAGCTTGAAAAAGAGCCATGAAAAACAACAATAATTAATTCCATGTTACAAGAGCAGCTTTAGTAATCCTTCTGTTTGTTATATACGGCAGTTTTGTAGTTGTTTATGCTCTATACATTTTCAAAAGGTAAGGATCAATGTTCTTGACTGTTTTTTGTTCAGCAACACAAACGATGCAAAAGGTTTTCTGAATGAAACTAAGTGCTGTAACAGTCCTAGTACTTATTATACATGGCGAGTCAGATTTACAGTTTTTGCCCTTTCGAAACGAAAGTATTATATGCTAAATTAGTATTGCACAGCTTTGTTTATGAGGATAAATTTATTCCTCATTGAAAAGCACAACATATATGTCGATACGAAGATTTTAGAATTAGAACAGAAGAATAAATTGCACTTGAACCAAAATGATAATCAGGATGCACTGTAAAATCGCAAGTACGTGAGGAGACTTTGGGGGGTAACGAAGCAAAGGGGCAAAGGAATCTTCCTGAAGGTAAGAATAGACTAGGTAGCTATTCCTATTTACAGTTCCAGAAATTGAATTGTATATTATATAAAAATACATTTACTAATAGTTGTTTTATTTTTTTACACGATGTGGATCAGCATTTGGTAGTTTTGGTTTTCTACATTACGTTAAGTGGGTAATTAAAAGCCACAATTTTATAGGAATACCTATCCACTCTCGACATGTATGAAACTTATACACATAATTTCCTTACTGTTCTTTCTTGAAGCAACAAATGAATAGATGCGAGTAAGAAGTTCCTTTAAAATAAGCTATAAATAAACTTTGCCGATTCTTGTGTTTGTTATGCAAAGTAAGTCATCTTTAGAGCAGCCGTAGAAATCTGCATTTAGAAAACTGAGAATATATTTTTTTCATTCTTGACAAACACAAAGAGATACATTAAAAACCTAACTGTGATTGAATAGAACTGCGTTAAGCATTCTACAAATTTTTATTCACGGTGACTCAGCTCCATTATTGTGTTACTTTCTGCATTTACACAACTTATGAAACATTTTCTTCTTGTCGTTTCTTAAGCAATAAAAAGAAATATCTGAAGAAGAGTCTGGAATGGGAACCAACTACATTAGAAATCCTTTTATTTGTTGTTTGACTCAGTAACAAAATAGTTTTTGCTTTCTACATTTTTTTCTGATGTTTCTGAAGACGAGCAAAGAGATGCATCAAAGAACGTTTTAAATTTTCAAAAATGGGTTACGCTGTTAAGCAGTTTTTATTTGTCATCCATGAAGACTCGGTGTCAGCGTAGTTCCTGCTTTATACGATTTCAAAACTGAGGAAAACTGTTGTTTTTATGATTCTTCTTGAGAGAGGAAAACAAATACACCAAAGAACGTTCTAAGTACTTTAGAAATGTGTTACAATGTTAAAAATTTCCTATTTGTATACCATGATTGAGTATCATCACAGTTCCTGCTTTCTACATTTTCAAAACTGAGGATAACTGTCCCCTATGGTTTTTTTAGTGAGAAGCAAGGAGATACATCACGAATCGTTATAAAATATCTAAAAAATAAGTTACAACGTTAAGAATTTTGTATTTGTCATCCACGATGACTCAATATCGTTCTAGTTCCTGCTTTCTACATTTTCAAAACTAAGGAAAACTATCCTTTTCTGATTTATCTTGAGAGAGGAAAAGAAACACGTCAAATAACGTTCTAAGTGCTCTAAACATGAATTATAATGTTAAAAACTCTAATTCGTCATACACCATACACGATTACTGAGTTTCACTACAGTTCCTGCTTTCTACATTTTCAAAACTGAGAATAACTGTTCATTTCTGATTCTTCGGGAGAGGAGCAAAGAGATACATTGAAAATCGTTCTAAATTCTTTAAAAATGAATCACAATGTTAAAAATTTCTTTTATGTCATCCACGACGGCTCAGCATTCTTGTCGTTCCTGCTTTCAGGACTGAGAATAACAAATACATCAAAGAACGTTCTAAGTACTTTAGAAATGAGTTACAATGTTACAAATTTCCTATTTGTATACCATGATTGAGTATCATCACAGTTCCTGCTTTCTACATTTTCAAAACTGTGGATAACTGTCCTCTATGGTTTTTTTAGTGAGAAGCAAGGAGATACACCATGAAACGTTCTAAAATATATACAAAATAAATCACAACGTTAAGAATTTGTTATTTGACATCCACGACTCAATATCGTTGTAGTTCCTGCTTTCTACCTTTTCAAAACTAAGGAAAACTGTCCTTTTCTGATTTATCTTGAGAGAGGAAAAGAAACACATCAAATAAGTGCTCTAAAAATGAATTACAATGTTAGAAACTCTAATTTGTCATACACGATTACTGAGTTTCACTACAGTTTCAGCTTTCTACATTTTGAAAACTGAGAATAACTGTTCATTTCTGATTCTTCGGGAGAGGAGCAGAGAGATACATTAAAAAACGTTCTAAATTCTTTAAAAATTAATCACAATGTTAAAAATGTCTTATTTGTCATCCACGATGACTCCTTAGTCCGTATCATTGTAGTTTCTGCTTTCTACATTTTCGAAACTAAGAATAATCGTTCATTTCTAATTTTTTATGAGAGGAATAAAGAGATACATCAAATACCGTTCTACATTCTGGAAATGGGTTACAATGTTATGAAGTATTTATTTGTCATCTATGATGACTCAGGATCATTGTAATTCCTGCTTTATACATTTTCAAAACTAAAGAAAACTGTTCTTTTCTGATTCTGCTTGAATGAGGAAAACAAATATATCAAAGAACGTTCTAAGATCTTTAAAATTGAGTCATAATGTTAAAAATTTCGAATTTGTCTTCCACGGTGACTCAGCATCCTCTAATTCCTCCTTTCTACATTTTCAAAACTGAGAATAATTGTTCATTTCTGTTTTTTCTGGAGAGGAATAAAGAGATACATCAAAGATCGTTCTAAATTCTGGAAAATGGGTTACAATGTTAAGAAGTTTTAATTTGTCATTCAAAACTGAGAATAACTATTATTTTCTGATATTTCTGAGGACAATCAAAGAGATACATAAAAAAACTTTTTAAGTTCTTTCAAAATGAGTTACAATGTCAAAAATTTCTTATTTGTCACACACCATGACTTAATATCACGATAGTTTCAGCTTTCTAAATTTTCAAAACTGAGAATAATTGTTCGTTTCTGATTTTTCTAGAGAGGAATAAAGAGATACATCAAAGATCGTTGTAAATTCTGGAAAATGGGTTACAATGTTAAGAAGTTTTATTTGTCATTCACGATGACGAAGCATCCTCGTAGTTCCTGCTTTCTACATTTTAAAAACTGAGAATAACTATTATTTTCTGATATTTCTGAGGACAATCAAAGAGATACATAAAAAAACTTTTTAAGTTCTTTCAAAATGAGTTACAATGTCAAAAATTTCTTATTTGTCACTCACAATGACTTAATATCACGATAGTTTCAGCTTTCTAAATTTTCAAAACTGAGAATAATTGTTCGTTTCTGATTTTTATGGAGAGGAATAAAGAGACACATCAAAGATCGTTCTAAATTCTGGAAAATGGGTTACAATGTTAAGAAGTTTTTATTTGGCATTCGTGATGACGAAGCATCCTCGTAGTTCCTGCTTTCTACATTTTAAAAACTGAGAATAACTTATTTTCTGATATTTCTGAAGACAATCAAAGAGATACATCAAAAACTTTTTAAGTTCTTTCAAAATGAGTTACAATGTCAAAATATTCTTATTTGTCACTCACCATGACTAAATATCAGGATAGTTTCAGCTTTCTAAATTTTCAAAACTAGGAATAATTGTTCGTTTCTGATTTTTCTGGAGAAGAATAAAGAGATACATCAAAGATCGTTCTAAATTCTGGAAAATGGGTTACAATGTTAAGAATTTTATATTTGTCATTCACGATGACGAAGCATCCTCGTAGTTCCTCCTTTCTACATTTTAAAAACTGAGAATAACTGTTATTTTCTGATATTTCTGAAGACAATCAAACAAAAACTTTTTAAATTCTTTCAAAATGAGTTACAACGACAAAAATGTCTTATTTGTCACTCACAATGACTTAATATCACGATAGTTTCAGCTTTCTAAATTTTCAAAACTGAGAATAATTGTTCGTTTCTGATTTTTCTAGAGGGGAATAAAGACATATATCAAAGACCGCTGTAAATTCTCAAAAATGGGTTACCATGTTAGGAAGTTTTGATTTGTACGACCACTTAGTATAATTGTAGTTCCTGTTTTCTACATTTTTAAATCTGAGGATAACTGTTTTTTTATTCTTCTTGAGAGAGGAAAACAAAAACAGCAAAGAACTTTATAAGTACTTTAAAATTAGTTACAATGTTAAAAATTTCTTATTTGTCATACACGATGACTGAGTATCATCACAGTTCCTGCTGTCTACATTTTCAAAACTGAGGATAACTATTCTCTTCTGATTTTACTTGAAAGAGGAAAAGAAAGACATCAAAGAACGTTCTAGGTTCTCTAAAAATGAGTTAGAATGTTAAAAATTCTAATTTGTCATACACAATTACTGAGTTTCATCACAGTTCCTGCTTTCTCTATTTTCAAAACTGAGAATAACTATTCATTTCTGATTCTTCAGGAGATGAGTAAAGTGATATATTAAAAAACGTTTAAATTATCTAAAAATAAGTTACTATATGTTAAAAATTATTTTTGTTTTCATCAACAATGACTCAGTTCCTGCTTTCTACATCTTCAATACTGAGAATAATTGTTATTTTCCGGTTTTTCTGAAGAAGAGCAAAGAGATACATCAAAAAACATTATAAATTCTCTAGAAATAAGTTACAATGTTAAGAATTTATTATTTTTTATCTACGATGACTGGTGTCAACGCATTTCCTGCTTAAAACTGAGGATAACCCTCCATTTCTGATTTTTCTGGAGAGAACCAAAATAGATACACTGAAAAACAATATAAAATGATGTAAAGGGTTGTTGCAATGTTAAGATTTATTTGTCACCCATGATGACTCAGTATCAAAGTAGTTCCTACTTTTTACATTTTCAAAACTGGCTGCATTACTTCAAAAATAATTAACTGTTTGCCGTCAGCACCTTTAAAACCTATTAAATTCAAACTTCCGTCAAACCTTAAAATGGCCGACCCACTATGCTACGTAAACCTCCATCAGTTGATGCTACTAGGGACTGAATATTTTGGGATATTTCATTAATGGCAGGATTAACTTGGGAAAGCTGTTACCATCTCTACAAACAAATCTTGGTTGGATTGCAGATCTGAAGACCTTCGACACCATATAACGATAGAAGCGACCCTTGAAAGCAGCTCGCTCATTATCCAAATTTAGGAGAGTGCAGGTATATTGCTTGAAAGTGAGTTTTCATCTCAGGTAAAAAAATTGCAGCTAGTTAACGGGTTGTGTTAACAATATGTACTGGATAATTACGTACTGCAAACGGCTTGGACCTTTAGCGAAGTTCCCCAAATTTTCATGCTTTTATTTAAGTAATCAATTTAAAATTTTAATACATAACACAATTGCTAGTTTTTTTATAGAACGCCACCCATGACATAAAATATTGTGTCTCGGAACAACATTGTTGACAGTGCTGGTGGTGCAATCAAATAAATTCTATATTTTTATATTATGTATTTTAATTTATATATTTCAAAAAATCGTCAATAATCTTGTGCAAATTTTGTTTTATTTGTTTGGTGAATTGTTGTTGGCCAGTCTACTTTTTGAAAGTAAACCAACTATAATGCGAACAGTTGTACCATATCTATATCTGCGTCCGCTCGGAGAGGCCTCATCGTGTAACGTGATATGTAAATGATGTCGTTACATAGGTTTTTGTTAAACGTCAGGCGATGCTCATTTCAACTAGGTTTTATAACTTTGCCTTAATCGATTCCAAGCGCTCCAATTAGTTAAATCCTTTTGTGCTTGTATAATATCCATATACTAACTAATCATTGAATCTTTTGTAATAATTTATATATTTGAGTAGGTATTTTCTGTATCCGACATTTTGAAAAATGAAGATATATTTTGTTTTCTGTTCCATTTCTGAGAGATGTGCAAATTTCCTATAAAAGGGAAATATAATGAAGTAAAAGCTCAAATAATGCTTGCGTGTATAATGCTAGTTACATTTCACCTTAATAATCATAAATATTGTCTCAATTTGCTAATATAAGATTGAGTACAGAATTTCCATTTTTAAAAACCATAAACGGATGGACAAATTATCTAGAAACAAACTATTTTAGAAAAATATGACTGACAAAAGTAAGATAACTACAGACGTCTTAGCCTTTTGTTAAAAATTCTAGAAATGACAAACGTTTAGAAGATATCCTGAATGACTGTGTGGCATGCCAAAAGGCACAAAGGTATAACTTAAATGTGAACCCAGTTTCAACT
Organism: Agriotes lineatus; assembly: GCA_940337035.1. Classification (NCBI taxonomy): domain Eukaryota; kingdom Metazoa; phylum Arthropoda; class Insecta; order Coleoptera; family Elateridae; genus Agriotes; species Agriotes lineatus. The sequence continues at coordinate 108,879 of CALNHX010004938.1, read as the reverse complement.
ATAAACGCCAGGTAGGCAAATTCCAAAGCCTTCCAAATCACTGCATTAAATCCTTTTGCAAATCTAAAATTCGCAGGAATTCGGTCGTAAAAATAATAAACTTGGCAACAATTCCATGAAAGGATAAATACCAGCCTACTCATTCTAAATAATCAGCGCCAGAGATGGCTGCTCAAACAAATTAATTTGAAATTAAGAGCCCGTGCTTTTTAGGCGAACTGCTCCCTTGTCATCCCTTTGTTTGCACAGGGGCCCGTGCGAGGCCCAAATAAAGACCGATGATAACAAAGTAACCACTTTTCACTGTAGTCAGGCACAAGTACGGATTCGTATTCGTGCGAGCAAACCGTTTTAAATGGGAGCGTTTGGAGGGTTTCTCGTGCTTCGTGGGGTGGCTGGATGTACAATTTATATTTAATGACTTTTATGCCCAAAAAGAGACATTAGATATTAATTCACTCGCTTTCTGTAAATTAATTAACATTTTCTAATACTAAATGCGATGGTTTGTTGCAGTACATCCCACAGCTTGTAATTTTCAAAAAGGAATACGCTAATATGCGTTGATGCCGCTCGTAAACTCCGACATTTACGATCCCGCCCCAGCAGCTACTTTTATAAAATTATGAAATTTTATTAATCTCTTCAGGCATGAACACTACAAACCACTTCTTTAATTTAAAGATTTTTTATGGAGCTAACTCGTGTTGACGCGAACTATTTTTATTCTAATCATAATTAAAAGTGCTGATTGCTTTTGACACATTGATTATTTTATTTACATTTTGCGCATGAAGGAGTAACCGTGAAGAGCCAGGCCCAATTCGCTTAGAATTCCCTTCGAGTGCGGTGCACGTCCTTTCCCCCTCTCGTTAGTGGCTCTTTGTTTTCGTGCCCTTTGGAGGAGGATTTCCCCTGGAGTCTACGTAACCAGCGAACTCAGTTACGTTAGTTTTAATTATTAGTGCACGTGTGGACTCAAAGTAAGTGAACGCTGCGAACGCTTCCGCAATTGTAAGTTAAAAACTCATGATTTTACACAAGAGAAGTTATAATTTCTAAAATATGAAATGTGTGCTATCATAAAATCATGCATATTAATGTATATTTTTCATTTAAAAACATTTTAAGGTATTGGAAGCATTTAAAACAATTTATCTTCAAATATGTGTGCACGCAAGTTAAATGCAATTCATAGCCTTTGCCATTTTCCATATACACGAATACGATATTCTAGAAATTCTAAATCTAATAACCTCTCCTGGTACGTTTTCCCCTATTAGTAATTCAGTATGCTAAAAGATGTATTTTTTGCCATAACTTGGCTTGCAGGTCTCAGACACGTTAAAGTGATGTAAAACGCTTTAGAAATGACAGTCGGGCGATTTGGAACAGGAAGCGAGTTTCTCTACGATACCACCTACGCTTCCGCCTGCAAAAACGTCGCCCTTTGACAAACGACTGAAATTTAAGTGTCGTCCACGTCTCGACTTAATGGCAGTTGCAGATAAGATCTAAGGACGACAAACCGAATCCTTGCGTGGATAACGAGCGAAATTTTAATGATCGGTGTGATTGTAAACAATCAACGCCTGTTTGTGATGCCACTCCACGACCTGAATCAAACGTGGAAGGTTGGCGCGAAGAGTGATTATTAAGTACACATATCTGATTTTCTCATAGTGATGGTTTTTTACAACTAAGCTCTCGCTCTTCAATGAACAATTTTTTTATAAAAAATCCTGGACGATAGAAATTGACTTTGCTTTCATAATTTTCATGTTTTTGATTTAAGGATGTGGGAGGTCTTCCTGTGGGCTTTGATGTTGAAATTTTCTTATATAATTCAGCAATTTAAAAAAGTCAGTGTATATATTTCCCTTATTAGTCTCAACGATACTAATTAACTTTAAAATATCATTCAGTTTCTCAGCAATAATTCTTCTTTTTAAATTCTTGAAATGTTAAGGATGCAATCACTTTTCAACACTGCATACTGCTAATAAACTTAGTCCCACGCTTCTACACTTTTATTTTCCGATATCAAATTACACAGTTTATTAATATCCAAGCGCTAGCTCATAAAAATTTAGTAGAGCCATAAAAATAAACCGCCAAAGCAGCGCATCGGTGATCATCACTAATATGCAAGTGTGTCTTCCGGATTATCGTCTAAAAATGCACACTTCTGAAAGTTGAGAAAAATCCTCTACAAGCAGTTTCTGCACAATATCTCTGTTGCATGAAGCTAGGAGTTTCAGGTCTGCACAAACGCGTAATTGGATTATGCAACGTAAAAATCCAGGTCCACAGGGCGATGGCCAAGTTGGCTATGAACAGCAGAATCGCCGTAACTTCCTGGAAAATTACCGCAGACGGCCAGACGACTTCCTGGTCGCTCAGGCTAAATGGCACCTTGAATTGCGCCATTAATGCGACGTCGGGAACTTCCACTGCGCCCAACAATGACCCTTTGTTGCACCCATCGAACAATGCAAACGGCTGCATGGCCACCCCTCAGACCGTTGAAGTTGTTGCATACTCTATAATTAAATTTCTATAGCCATTTTCTGCAACTTTGAAAGGTTTTCTTTTGTTTTTGGATCGAAACGAACCCCAATGTTTATCCTTAACCAAATAATATAAATATTTGCAGTATTATTCAGTATCGAGATATGCACCGTAAGTATGAATCTGGATACTTTCACAATAGTGTCTATTTGATTTAGATATAGACACATGTTTATTTAAACTTCCAACCATTTTTTGCAGTATGTACGTTTACTTCGTACTTCGTAGTAGTCCAAGAATACTACGCAGCACTTTACAAGCCTCCTGGTATGACCTTGTTGCCAACCTAATAGTTTAACATCAACACTTCAGAGCTGTATTGTTAATACATAACCAACATTAGAGACAGTTGGCACTCGAACGGGTGTCCGGCCAATGGTTGTAGTAAAATCGCAGCCAGCCGTGCCTGGGAGACACGTTAAGCCGTCGGTCCCGGTTGTCATTTCGGTGACAGTCGTTAGATTACGTCAGAGGCGCTCGCACAACCGGAGCACTGTGACACCAGGCTTCCTACCAGAAGCCGTACAATACATAAATTTAAAAAAATAAACAACAATATAAGGACACTAGGTAGTCAAGTTTGTAATCTCGAATTCAAGCTGCCTTTGATAGTATTCAGTATGAAAATTATCATTAAATGATATTTGATTGTCTCAGAGAAACCAACTGTCATCGTCAATACATACCAGAAAGAAATGTGATTTTACACTAATACACATGATGACATAGAGGGATGTGGCGAGAGACTAAGGGCAGCAAACAAGATTATCCGGTGAAACGAGGATTGTCCAATGAGAAATAGCCCAAGAAAACGAGTCTTTAGATTTGGTTAAGGCTCGAGTGCCAAGTTATAATTCAACGGTATGTTTCACAAGGTAGCTATGAACCAAAATATATGTCGAGTGGATTATAGACGACTGGAAAATGAAATGCACTTCAATGCAGGGGTGGTAGCGATTACAATGACTAAGCAAGCAGAAAGCTTCCTCGCAAGGGAATGGTTTAGGACTGTCTCTTGTACTAGTACAAGAGGCCCGAATTGCTGGTGTCAATTTACGATTCTCAAATACTAATTGTACAAAAATAAGTAGAAGCCGCGTAGCGCAGTTGGGTAGAAGCTAGGATTGCATTCAGCAAGTCCTTGTTTCGAATCCCGTGAGGGTCGGAATTTTTTCGCAGCCTCGGCGATTGACATCGGGCTCGGTGAGACCATTCACAGTTGGGCACCAAATTAACTGTGCTCTACTCAGAACCATAGAGCTAAGAGATGGAGTAACAAGGTCAACACATCACGAAGACACACCGCACACAATGGTTGCTGCGCAAGCACAAAAAGCGCGCTCCAACTCTGTATCCCGAATCCGGGGCAAGTTGAGCATTGGACCGCCAGATGATAACGTGCGAAGTATCAGCCTCTACACCGCAAGGTAATGAGGTTACAGATAATACATACATACATACATACAAAAATTAAGTATAGATATAATCATAAGTACGAAGTCAATTAACAAAAGTAATTTAATATTCCGGACGTATAGGAGTACCGATTGGTAGAAACAACCACAGTACTAAGCTAGTTGAACCGCCTTTAAACATATCGTTAAGAGGACTGGTTAAAATGACTTAATTTCGTTGCGATTTTAAACTCGTTATTATAACTTTTAGTCTGGTTAAAATAACTTTAATATCGTTCAAATGTTTTTGATCTTTTTAAACTTCATTCATATAACTAATCTCATTAAAATGCCTTTTACAATATCGTTAAAATGACCTTTACTCTTGTTAATATAGCTTCCCACCTCATTAAAATAACTTTTAACCTGATTAAAACATTGTAATGACATTAAAATTACCTTTAATCTTGTTAATATAATTTTCCACCTCATTAAAATTACTTTTAACCTAGTTAAAACATTTTCATGTCGTTAAAATGACCTTTAATCTTGTTATTATAACTTTCCACCTCATTAAAATAACTTTTAACTTCATTAAAATATTAAAATGTGGTTAAAATGAACTTTAATCTTGTTAATATAGCTTTCCAACTCATTAAAATAACTGTTAACCTGGTTAAAAAATTTTAATGTCGTTAAAATGGCCTTTAATCTTGTTGATATAGTTTTCTACATCATTAAAATAGCTTTTAACTAAGTTAAAACAGTTTAATATCGTAAAAATTAACTTTAATCTTTTTAATATAGCTTTCCAAATCATTAATATAATTTTTAACTTCGTTAAAACATTTTATGTCGTTAAAATGGCCTTTAATCTTGTTAATATAGCTTTCCACCTCATTAAAATACCTTTTAACTCCGTTAAAACATTTTTATGTCGTTAAAATGGCCTTTAATCTTGTTAATATAGCTTTCCACCTCATTAAAATACCTTTTAACTTTGTTAAAACATTTTTATGTCGTTAAAATGACCTTTAATCGTGTTAATAAAGCTTTCCATCTCATTAAAACTTTTAACGTCGTTAAAATATTCTTATGCCGTTAAAATGACCTTTAATCTTGTTAATATAGTTTTCCACCTTATGAAAATAACTTTTAACTTCGTTAAAACATTTTAACGTCATTAAAATGACCTTTAATCTTGTTAATATAGCTTTCCCACCTTATTAAAATAGCTTTTAACCTCGTTAAAACATTCTAAATGTCGTTAGAATGACCTCTAATCTTGTCAATATAGATTTCCACCTCATTAAAATACCTTTTAACCCCGTAAAAACATTTTAATGTCGTTAAAATAACCTTTTTCCTCGTTAAAATGGCTGGTCTATTCAAAAAAGCAAAATCATAACTACATAGATGTGCACCCATTCACTTTGATATTTCTAGACCTCAGATAAGATTGACTTACAATTTTAAGCTTCTCTGTCGTGGGTTATTTCTTCTCTTTCCGTACCGAGTTAGGCCTTTGTTTACATACTCTCAGCTGCTTGGCAGCTTTTCAAGACTGAATTTCCACGACAAGATAAATAAAAATACGCTCATCCGAAGCGAAGAAGATGTGTACTTTCTATGGTACTAATGGGAATAAAACTAGTTTTAATAAGATTGAAAGTTGCTTTAATAAGACTAGGAAGAAGTGTTTTTAAACAAGGCAACGATTTATAGTAAGTTGAAGATTATTTAAACATGATACAAATCATTCTGTCTTTCTAAAATAATTTTAAAGTGATTAAATATCATTTTAACGAGACTGGAGGTCATTTTAAAGGGATTTAAATGTCACATAAACGACATTTAATGTCATTTACGGGAGATTTAGCATTGTACATATACAAATATATTTTTTGGGTAGTGCTGCCGTGCTAACGGTGAAATTTTGGGAATCAAGTTAGAGCTCGGTGGACGAACGCGCAGGTTCTTACCCCGATCGTATTAATTTTCTTCTGTCCCATTGCGTCAACGGAAAGAATTATGACCTCCGACTCATCTGCCCGGATTCTCAGGAATTGCTAATTTTTTTGGTTGCGCCAACGGAATTATTGTGCAAGTTCAGCAAGGTATTTCAATTTCTAGTACTTGCGTTAATTAACCCTCGTTTCGTCTTGGGTTTTCAGAACATGCCAATCACTCGCGCCCCTTTCCCCTTGTCAGGTTAGCGGAAGTTTCTAGTCCAGCATTTATGAGTTTCGGCCCTTTTCGAGGAGTTATTTATTGCCGCTCTGCATGGCTGGCTGTGGCCGCTACAAAAGCTTAGACACGATTTAAAACATTTTAACATTTCCTTTAATGTAACATTATTTAAATGGGACCAATACATAGTTATTTAAGGAGATTAGTAGTAATTTAAACAAGACTTAGTGGTGTTAAAGTAATAAAAATCGGATGCTAAAAGTAACTTTAACGAGACTAAACGTAATTTTAAGGAGAGTGTGTCATTGTATCAAGTTTAAAATGCATTTTAACGAGATTCCAGGCTATTTTAACGATATTAAAATATTTTAACCAGGTTAGAAGTCATTTTAATGAGCTCGAAAGCCAGTTCAACACGATTACGGAACATTTTAACGATATTTTAGAAGGCATTTTAATGACATTAGTTAAAGTCATTTTATTGAGGTTTAAAGCCAGTTTAATAATATTTAACCATATTAAAGTTATTTTAACCCATGCAAAGTTATCTTAACGAGTTTATAATGTTTGCAACGAAATTAGGTAATTTTAACGAGGGCAACAACAATTTTAACGAGATTATATGGTCCCTTAATGATATGTTTAGAGGCATTTTAACGAGATTAGTTAGACTAACGAGATTAAAGGCCACCTTAACGAAGTTAAAATCAATTTTAACGAAATCATAGGTCACTTTAACGATATTACAACTATTTTAACGAGATTAAAGGGCATTTTACCGATATTCTAGAGGGAATTTTAATAATATTAGCTCTTTTACAAAGATTGAAAGTAATTTTAACGATAAGGATATTTAAAATAATATTAACGCTATTTCAACGAAATTAAGTCATTTTTAATAAAAATAATAACACATTTAACAAAATTAATGGTGCTTTCAACGAAATATTAAGAAGTATTTTAACGACATCAAATTTAATTTTAAGGATGTTAAAGTTACTTTGACGAGATAAAGGCGAAAAAGGAATCTTTTTGATTAAATTTTGTCATTTAAACGTGCTTAAAAGTCGTCTTCTGATAGCTTCAGCACCGTAAAAGCGATTTTGTAGCCCTTAAAACAGATTACAAACGCTATATAGAAGTGAAACCCGAAAACCTGAGTTTTGTATTTCACAAGTAATTAAAAATAATTTAAGAATGGGTCTCTGAAAATGAGCTCAGGACGCTATTGTATAAAACTGACACTATTCATAGCTGCCATCTAACCCTGATATGCAGTCAGGAGCAACGAACAATTTGAAAAACGCGAATTATGTGCAGGCGAGCAATTTGAGCGCGACGGGTGCCATTACGGATTATTACGGGCGTATTAACCTGAGTATTTTAAATTAGATTGCTCCATATTAATTATAAGAAGTACGCGGCAGAATTTCTAATTTTGCCAGCAAGGCCTCACGTCGCGCAATTACATCGGGCATGTCACAAGAGCCTTCGCCGAGCGGCATTGGATGCGAAATTCTCCGTTTTGAGGCTTCCAGCTGGAATTATCGGCGGCGAAAACAGTGGAAATGTTGCACCCAATCAATTACTTCAACAGCCATCCATCTGGCATCATGTGCCGGACCAATTTGCCGCGAAGTGCCAAAAAAAGTAAAAACCAAACTGCTAATAAGCGGTAGCTGAGATGCGCCGGGCGCCGTTCATGTGTAATTGGAATTCTTAGCTCTGAAATGGAAAATTTCTGAAAAGGCACTTCGGACGGTGGAGTAAGCGAGGCAGCTATTTCATTTTTATAGGACTTCTTTTATTTGATCCTTCATTTGTCTAAAGTTGTCAACGTTTCTCAAGAGCGCCACCAATTCCTTTCTTAGCTTCCAGCAATCGCACGAAAACGTGAAATAGGTTTTGTTTTGGAATAATAAATTGATCAAATCTTTAACACGCTAAGGTTTCAGTAGATTATGTTCTGATTATAATGAATATTTGCGTAGAGGTCGTGAACGAAAAGATAAATAAAAAATATGTTCTTCGGAAATAGATGACTAGCCGCACTAACCTCATTATCAAAGACAAAGCAATGTAGAAAAGCAAACAATTAGAATTTACAATATAGTGATTAAATCTTTATGAATATGAAAGATGGGCACGGAAGGGAGATATCTACAGAAGTAGTCATGAGTAATTAAGGAAGAAGACGGAACTATGAGAGAAACGAAGGATGCAACTCAAATGGAAGTGGATCGTAAGTGTGGAAGACGATTTATAAGCTATGGGGAATATAAAATGAGGTACGAAAGCTGCCATAATACCAAACTTATGCAAAAATCAAACCATCGTAACTACATGGACACATTAGAAGACCGACTAGCTAACAGTGAAAACGGTCCTTTACAAATTCGTTCACCATTACAAAAGGGGCGATAATAAGCCTTTATACAACAAATGTGCTCAGATAGAAACTATAACTTATATACTCAAAGCTTAACTAAAATCGCAATAATCTGAAATGCCATAAATGTCATAATCAGGTCATAACTCAATTCGCAAGAACCGCTAGAGATACCCCGAAAGATAAACCAATTCAGCAAGAACCAGAAAGCAAGAAATTGGGATGATAAGGACAGGCGTCTTAGCGCTTACATATATCGGGACCGAATGGGCGAAAATTCACCAGTCACCAGCCTAGATAATTCAAATGATACTTCAAATGAGTCTAGCTCAAAATAACTTTTACCAAAATCGCTTTTTGTCCGTAAAGTCCAATATAAAGGAATGGGGAAAGATAGTGAACCAAGCCATGGACCTTCAGGCCTACAGAGCTTTTCTTCATCAATGAGAACTGGCTAGCAGTCTTTAAAATGTCAACTAGTATACCTGTATGCCGTTGTCCTTGCTATTCTGTGACATACGTGGAAGGTGTACTTCAAGCTGGGCCCGTTGTACTACCTCTGCGTCATTTGTGTATACATGTTTGTGTGTGATCCGGCTTCTCTTCGCTTCTCTGGACCAGTCTTCAGATCAGAGCTAATCACTTTTTCGCGTTTCCCTGATTTTACATTTTGTTTTCTTCTTTTAGAGCTTTCTAAAGTCACGGAATACACTTTGAAAGTGTTCCTTCCATTTATTTATCATCACGTTTTTCAGATAGCAATCCACCATCTTTATTCCAACACCGGTTTGTCGGTCAAAATGTGGACAGAAGAAAATTGAGACTTCGAGTTAATACAGAAAAAACAAAAATCTTTACAATGACAAAAGAGAGTTCTTCCCTTAAGGTAAAAACTAAATAGTGTAACCTATATTAAGCTTGCAATGTAAATAAACGGGGAATTAAATTATTTAGGTTTAACGTCCCAGCGGAGGTACGGAACAAACGTATCGTTACAACTTTGAGTCTTTATGTGTAATCTACTTTGTATCTTGATTTTAACGATTCCCACAGTATCATTGTTTGTAAAGAGACACACGATTTCTTCTCCAGACCGCTACAATACCGTTTAGGGTCGTTACTGCTTTGCTGCATTAGTTTCTATAGCCTAAGTGCAAGGACGGAATTTCTTTGGCCAGAGATCAATCGCACAAAAACTAAAAGTGATATAGTAGCTTCTGGAAATCTGGAATCACTGTTGCCCCCAACAAACTGACGGTGAAGAAGCTAGTATTTTCTATTCTGGTATATACGTCGAAATCTTGGACTTTCAAGAATGATTGCTTGGGGAGGGATGAAGACTAATCAAGTAAGGAAATTGACAAGTAATTCTATATACCAGCGTGGAACTGAAAAATATGGATATTTGTTGTTCGAATGATAACAAACAACTTTCAGCACAGCAGCATAGATCATGACCCTTCTGAAAGGAAGAAATGAAGGACGAAAAGAACATTACTCACACTTTATGGGTACACACGGCTGGTCCTAGAACCTTGTTGGTAGATGTTTTCAATAATCTTCTTTGTTGGTTTAAATTTAAACAAAGAACATGCTGTTAAAATTCATATGCAAAGTTAGAAGAGATTGTTTAAATTATCGAAATGACAAGTGCGGTGTTTGAATTTTTTAATAAATCTAATTGATATACCACCAATTTCAAAATAATGCGGAAACGAACCAGTCCTGTTTCCATTATTTCACCATTTGTATACAATGTCTTTACACTTTTTTGCTACAACGAAAAGGAAACGCCTTTCAAAATTAGCAACTGAAATTGGAACAGGACGTGAAGTATTACAACGAACCCCACACATATAAGCAGCTGAAAATGAAAATTATGAAAACCGCTCTTTTATAAATTTTGATGGCCGTTGATGGAGCCGGATGCACGAGTTTTTGTTTTTCGACAGTAGCAGAGCCAATGTCCGTTTTAATTACCACTCGTCAAACTCATTAATGTACTTGAATTTTCATGCTTATTGTTGTATGCGCCATTTCCATTTCCATTACTATTTGTACTTTAAATGTATTTAAATATTATACTGGTTTTCTACAAAACCTAACCTCCAATTTCCCCTTTTTTCGTTCTGTCTCGAGCTTGAGTCACTGAATTAATGAGCTTCAGGTAAAAAGCGCGTCTAATAAATCACACTTCGGTTATTATACCAGTTAATTATTCTAATCTCTCGACACGGGGTTGTTGGGCTGCAGCTCTCCGACCCTCCGCGTGGCGATGGTTCGCCCACACCTTGGTTCATTAGTGTGCATCCCAGAACCTGCAAACCTGCTGACCCTGAAATGGAATATTTCTTCTTCGAACAAAAACGCCTTTCGCAGAAAAACTGGCACCATTATGTTTCCAGATAATTTTTATTGCCACTTTGATACGGCATTAAAATTAATATCAACTACAATAAATCAAAATTTCCTTGAATAAGGTCTGAGATACATGTACGAGTAGCTGCAGACCTTGAGGAGTTACGTAATTTGGAAAAGTTCTCTTTGGGGCAACTTTTTTGTACTTTATGTCGTTCGTTCGTTGTGTAATGAGAAAAATGATTTTTTAAGCCACTAGACTGTTTCCTCCTCCAAGAAGATCTGAATCAACCACGACATCAAAACAATCAAAGTGGTCCATTCATTATTTGCTAATTACCTATAGTTCCAAAGTTCTTTTTTCAATGAGTCATAGTGTGCATTCGCTTTTGGGAAGGACGCGGGCACTTTCCAGGTGTTTATTTACATATATTTGAAGACTTTCTGATGTTTGTTTACAAACAGACAATATTGCAGGCAACCGTAGTAGTGGCATGTTTACAATGTACAAATTACTACTCAAATCAGAGAATCGCCTAGCCTCGAGCTCGACAGTTATATAAGAAAAATATTGGAAAGCCTTGTACTCTTCGTGTAATATTCAAATACGCTGGTTCTAAAAACTACAGACGCAAATCAATTATAATGTTACATCTTCATTATTATGGTTTGACGGGGGTGTCCTTTGTCCAAATTGCTAAGCACATAAAAAGCGATCAGCTGATAGATCAGTAGCGCGCGCAGAGAGAAGTATAAATATGCAATTAGATGACTTTATGGTCAACAGTTAATAATAATGGTTACAAGCTCTTGAAAGACAATTTACATTATGCATACTTGACATGCTCGTGCATAAATTATTGATCTGGCAGTAATTTATTAGCGAACATGTTCATACTTCTCAGTTTGAGATTGTGGCGTGTAAACAAACGTGGAAACAACTCGGTTACTTTTCCATTGTCGAATATAAAAAGCATCCATATGCTTAGCTTTGGTCTTTGTAATTGAATTTAGAACCGTTTCTGTCGCAGGACGAATATTCATTGAACATGTCCAGGATGAGAAGCTACATTTTCTTCATTATTTGATGGCATAAGGAGCATTCCTGGCCTTTAGTCGATCTCTGCCCAAAGAAAAATTACGGTAACTGTAACAGTAACAAAGTGAAGGTCGTATATTTTGATTTGAGCATATTCAGTAATAAAATTTATTGAAAGGTTACCTACAGGAAGCAATAGATACCAAAATGATGCCAAATTCAAACCACCATGACTACATGGGCACATGCGAAGGCCGACCAGCTAACAGTAAAAACGGCATAGGTTCGTTACAAAAGATTAACTTCATTAATCATACAAAAAGGGCGCCAGTGAGTCATCAATGCAATAAATATCCCCAGAATGAAACAGGAACTCATCAACTCAAAGCTTAACTAAAACCACAATAATTCTAAATAATAACCAGGTCATAAATCCGCTTGCAGTCATTACAACACACATGTCCATAATAAAATGTCTAACGGTCCACAAACATATCAATAAGTAAGCTTTAATAGCATTAAAACGTTTATTTAAGAGAGTGAATGTACGAAGGCTAGCAAAGTTACAAAATTTATATCGACAAAAGGTGAGATTCGGGGAAATCTTAAGGACTTCAATCGAAAACGCTGGCACTTGGCTCAGCACTAAAGTCTTTATAAAAAATAAAAGTAAACCCCGAGAAGATTTAAATAATCTCCACAAAAAATATAGTATTGTAGCACAATTAACAAAACAAACTAATAACAATAACGCGCGTATCTGTGTTTTGACAGGGGTCACGCAGTCGGTAATTCGATATGTATTTATGTTTCAACCTTCAATTGTCACATACAAAGACGCCAAAAGCCATAAATCACTGATAACTGATAAAGAAGCATGCAACTCCGGCCGTGTCATGTGTCGAAGCTCTAAAACGAACACCAACATCATTTCCTGTTCCCCGTCCCCCATCAACCTTCACAAAACATTGCACTGTATTGAATTAAATAACACAACGCCAAAGGAATGAATGCCTGCGAGAATTGATGCCTTCGCGACCTTTTCGATCCTCGGAACAAATCCGGACTGGTAACTTGGATTCGATCCAAATCGATCCTGACCCGGATTCGTTCCTTTGTTCCGAGTCTAACCGGAACGACACATCACTACTTCACAGTGGCCCAATAACAACGCCACGCAACCAACGTCCATAGAAAATCACGACCAGCAAGGAGTCTTTAACGACGAATCAATTGGGCCTGCCAAAAGTTTAAGGTTATATATCCATAGCACCATAGGGGAACTACGGTCAATAAAATGGGCCACAATTGTACCTAAAGGAAGCGGCTATACGGGACCAGAACAGCTGGAAATACCCTAAAAGTTAAACCAATTCGGCAAGGTCAAAATTGGACCGATAAAGACAGGCATATTAGCGCTGTAAGCTAGCGGGACCAAATGGTCGAGAATATGCCAGCGAAGAGCGATGGCAAGAAAGCGCACCTATGCGACAGTGCAGCCAAAATAAGGAATACAGCACTGACAATTCAACTAAACCGCAAGGTGGTTAAAGCTCGAACTAAATAGCTCTTTTCCCGTAACACATCCTAGACTCGGAATGGATACCCTATTTTTGGCAAGGTGTAGCTAGCATTACACATGGGGAAATCATTTAGTAGCTCCTTAGATCAAAATATATCAAACAACAAATAAGACTTGGCCCACAATTAATTACACCGATCATGGTTGCTATCTACTTTGAATTGGTGCGATTGTTAAAACTGCACTGCCATTTGCATAACTTATAGCTGCCTTTGGTCCACATTAGTTGCTACGTAATTGAGACATGTTGCTTATATTACAGCTACAATTGTTTAACTATATGTTGTGTGTTACTTTTAGGGCAGTCTGCAGTATTCGTCGCTATCGTATTCTTTCTGTACCGCCATTTGTAGTACCAGAAGCAGCGATTTAATTACTTGCCTTCAAGAACGAATTTTCCAGATTCTATCATTTTTGAACGGTATACCACGATTCAGCGATTACTCTTTTTCTGACGCCTTTGCATGTGTCTGTTCTAGTTGATAGGGTACAGGGTTGCCAGCTCAATGTTATGCAATCATTTAGTCGAATTGATTTTTTTTATAGTGTGTAAATATGGTTAACTAGAAATATGGTTTGCGGTAAATATTAGTTTATCACGTGTTTTCGTTCATTATCCGTCTTTAGGAATCAATTTTCCATCATAGTCAAAAAGGGGCCTCCACACGCTAATCCACTAATTTCTTCTTCTTCTTCTTGATCTCTTATGGTTTCCCAATTGAATATAGAGCGTCCTAAAGCAATTTGATGATGGCAATTAACCCTCAGTTGGCACAGTTAGATCTCTGACTACCCATAGCAGCATTTTATCGTGCTTCTATGTATCCTTAATGATAACTTACTGCCATACCAGTAACGCCAACAAATAGATACACTAGTCGCAATAAGAATGTCGAATTAGTTAACACAAAAAGAACTGAAGGAACTGGCTGACCACTATCTGATATAAATGATATCGAGGTCGATCCGGACGGTGGAATTGGAGAAAGTTAGAGCGATCTTAGTAATTGATCATCCACTACCATAGCTACCCCCCTGCCAAAATTTTTATTAACGGTAAAATTATTTAGAAATATTAAGTTTATCAGCTCTTGTTTTAGACCAGGGATGAGCAACCTTTTTTTACAACGGGCCAGCTTCAAATTTAACCCTTCAGTACCCGTTTACGGTCTGTGAGACCGATCAAACACATGATGCAGTATATTACTTAATGTTCTAGCGTTAGTTTACCGCCCATTTCACTACCTTCCTATATATTGCCATTGAAGATCCGTATGCAGTTTTGAGTTCGTGCGTGCAGTGGTTTAAAAGTTATTTATAATTTCGGTTTCAGAGACCGAAGCGGGTACCCGAGTTGTTTTTATTTTTACCTTTGATATACGACTAACGTGAGGAGAAGGAAATATTTTCGGCATTTTTAGTAACACTGTTATACTAAAACATTATTATAGTCATGGCAGATTTTATGAGAAAGAACAGGCGCGACTAGAACAGACGATACGAGATATAATAGCGGAGGAGGATGTCGACAACGCGTTTTATGATGATGTGCGATCGTCTGACGAAGATAATTTATTGGAAACTAGGGAAATGAACAGTGACACTGAACAGGAAATATCTGATTATGAAGACGTTAGTGAACAAGAAACTAATGCCATAAGATATCTCATTATTTTTATGGAGGTGGCAGAGGGTGTCGGTCTGCGAGACCGGTGCGGGTACTGATGTCTTACAATTTTGAACGGGTACTGGAGGGTTAAAAATGTTGTGCGGGCCGCATGTTAGAAACTTATGATAATGCAAACACTGAATGATGAACTCAAAGTATTTCTTTATTAACAAAATAAACCTAGTATAAAAAAATACAAAAATAAAACACTCATTAATAGAAATACTATTAAAAAAACGCCGAAAGATATATGTGAAAAAAGATTATTTAATAAGAAATAGGGTAGAATGAGACTGCGGGACACTGTAGTCAAAATATAAAATCTTTGAAGGGCCGCACGAGAAAGTGTGGTGGGCCGCTGGTTGCTCAACTCTGTTTTAGACCAACATACCAGTTGAGGTTAATGTTGCTAGGGATTACAGCTTTTGTATCAGGAATGTTTTAGTTGAAGTATATTGATCGACTATTTAAAACGGGTGCTAATCAACAGGTCTGTTGAGTATCTTCAACTCATTCATCTTCATACTCTACTGCGATTTCCAGGTGGCGTCCATGATCGCTTCGATGACAATAATTAATAACGTTGAAAGACCATCAAAGTGTCGGTTTGATCGTTGAGCTTTCTTTTTTCGATATTTAATGGCATGGTTGCTGATGAATAAGCTGTGGTCGATTTGTTGAGTATCTTTACTTTTATGTTTGCACTAGCTTATCAAATGAATTAATTTTTGTTCATCCACAGCCCTGCACAGCGGTCATACATAACCTCGCGAAAAGGGCTGGAAGAAGAAGCGCGGACTCCCAAGGTTGCGCAACATCCGGCGAAGACCTGACCGTCATATGTCAGCAGGAGTTTCGCTTGCAGTCGACAAGGGTCGCAAGAAATCGACAAGCTCTGACGAAGTCGCTTAATTAACGCGATTAACACAATGAATATCCCTTGTTGAACTGCATGGACGTCGAGTCCGTGCTGCAGGGAATCCGCATCGTCTCACCGAGCGTAGATTGGCTGTTACCGTAAGAAAAGGAGTTGAGGATTGAGGTCGTAAAACCCTCGAAGACATAATGGTTAGTTGGCGCATCCGAAAAATAGGCAATTCCAAACCATCCGGCAGACGATCCGAAAGTCGTACATCCTTCAGTTAACGCAATAGGACAGGAGAAATATTAATCAGTAATAAGGGGAACATCTAATCAGTATTATAATAGTAATTGTACTACCCCCAATCTCGAGAAGAATTGATAGTTTCTCAAAACTATTTTATAATTATGTTGTACGTTCTATTAGTTTGCACAATTGGACGGAGATGGTAAATGGCAGTTAGTCTGTTGCATATAAGTACTTATCCTTAGACTTTATGGACGCTTCCACCCTAATACAAGTAGCTACCCTTTCACTATTTTTAAATGCATTAATCTGTTGAATATCTTCACTTATCTTATTATCAACCGTCAGCAACAATTTTCCACTTTTTTGCGCAAGATATGGTTTTATCAATTTTAACGATACCTCATGTGAAGAAATAAATACATATAATTTCTTCACTTTGGTTTTTATATCTTGATATTTCTCTTGGGTGTTGCTAGAATAATAATAATACTAATGTTCTAAGCCTTCTCATTAGCATATATCTT
Source organism: Agriotes lineatus (assembly GCA_940337035.1). NCBI lineage: Eukaryota > Metazoa > Arthropoda > Insecta > Coleoptera > Elateridae > Agriotes > Agriotes lineatus. The sequence goes on along the minus strand of CALNHX010004938.1, from coordinate 92,052 downwards.
AGGGTAACTGTTGAACTCTAGTTTTAAGTTAATTAAGCGATTAGTTTTCACCTTTTCCTTTAAATTTAAACTGTTCTCACGCTTTTCTGCAGTTTTGCCTAAATTATTCACAAGCACGTTCAATACATTTCCTAAATTTACAACGTTAGTGCCCGTGCCATCGGATTTGAACCTTCAATAAACCTTTGCTGGCATTGCGTTTGCCCGTGAGAAACCGCAAATTTTAGTTTCCATGAGAAAGTTTATCGGACGTTCTCATTGGTTATCGACGCTCCCCCATTGGACTTCGGGTAGCATATAAACATTTTAACTTAGTTTTAATCATGTTAACTATCCCACAACGCAGACATCACTCTTAAGTGCTATTTGTATATAGATATTATGTGCATATAATCTAAAACTTTAAAATCAACTATACCAACATATATTGTGGTGTAAATAGCTACACTGCATCAACAATCCAGTAACGACGTTGGAAAAACTTAATATGTTTCTTAAAAATAACTGACAAGATCAAGAAATATCAAAGACATTGGATCCATGATCACCACAACCCAGAAAAGACTCGGGGCATACAAGAAAAAGATGGAAAGAACATACCAGCGTAGGAAATTGTGACGGAAAGGTCCAGTAGGAGAGAGATGATAATGGAATTAAATCAATAGAGCGTGACTAGGGTGCCAAGCATCTTCAGTTATCATCCAAGTTCAAAGATTTTCTAGAGGATGGTACAGCTTCACCATATTTTATTGGTATGTTATGTTTATCCATTTATTTAATTTGAAGTTGGCCCTTTAGTCTTTAGTCATTCTATGGTGGATTTCCATTAATCAGAGCTGATGTATTCCAAGATTGTGATGCAAGAATCTGGTACTTCTGAGTTCTTACAATTTTCCATGGGGCCTCTACGTTACCTGCTAGGAATTACAGCCTGACCTTACCAGAAACAAAGACTGAAAACCTGAGGTGTCCAGCGTGTTTCCCGGCTCGAACTTCGCAGTCGCGTTTCTGCTAAATTGAATATCCAGAGAAGTCCAGTTAGGGGTCCCATGGAGGTCATTCGTGTAAGCCACAACAGGGGATTGCCGCTGATGGGCGTCTAATAAGCGCCGCGGGCGATTACGTAATGCGGAACGCCTTACCAGTCGAATTTTGTGTGGTGTAACACTGGTTTACGGATCGCTGTCTTCGCTGGCGCCAAGCGACTGACCTTGCCTGAGGCGGCCGATACTCGAACTAGATACGTACGTACTCATTAATAATCCTGCTTTTTCTGCTCGCTCATATTACATACCAGCGCCAACTGTTCCGCGGATCTCTCAAACTGATGAAAATCAAGGTCAAAGAACCCGTGACTTTAGGTTACCTGGCGCCAGCAGGCCGTGCTGATTGCCCCTGTTAGGAAATAACGCAGGTATTTAATGAATGGCCTGATGAGGTGAAAACGGCCTCTTCCAATTGGCAATTAGCGGGATTGTGCCGTCCCCGAGTTCGACAGCCGCCCCCGATGCAGTGTTGCCAACCCTCTATACTTTTCTCTCCCTACATGTGTTAAATCTACAAGTGATTGGAAAACGAGGTAGTTTAATACGCCACTGTTCCTCTGTAAATTACAAATTACGAAAAAGCTATTATTCAATATCCGGTGGCAGCTACTGTAGCCTATTTCAATTAGTATGTGTATCCAACTCACGAAAATCATGCGATATAACATGTTAGTGTCAAAATCTCCAATCTTAATAGCCTGCATTGAGAGAGAAATAGTAAACAGACTGCAAAGATTTAGCCAAGAACATGATCCCACATATACCAAAATCAAAACAAAAATTATAATTGTCGATAGAACTAGCAATAGTAGAACAATGATAGACATCATATCCACTTACTGTCAAATATGAAGAAATGGAAACGTGCTCTTGTTCTTCTTTCTCTTTCGAGGTAGGCTTCTTGCCTGTATTTTCTTCTTATGCCTCCGCTTCTTCCGACGTCCAACATTCTTTCCACCGTTTTAATGGTCTTCCTGGTGCTCTCTTGCCCTGTGGTTTGCCATATTTTGCTCATTTCACGAGCCTCTATATTCATTACATAGTTCTATGTGCTTGTTCCAGTATTTTCTACGTTCTCGTATATGTCTTTTTATATTTTGTATTTTACAGCTCTTCATCTTCATTTCTACATCTATATCAAGTTTTCCCTTGCTGGAGAAAAATGCTCTATATAGTATGAACTGAGAGAAGAACAAATGTCCCAATGCTAGAGAAAATCAAACCTCAACGACTGTCCAACACTGGCCACTACAGAATGCTCACATTTTTTGTCAATTTTACCAGAGCAACCAACATGCAAATCTTGGAACAAATATGAAAAACAACTGTAAGAACAGTAATGAACAATGAATGATGGAGAGGTTTTGTAAGAAGAGTTTTGATATGCAGTTTTATTAATACTACTGTTGAATTTCCCATGCAACATTTGGTGGATAGGTATTTTTAATCTTGAATTTAATCAAATGCAGTTTTCTGCACTTATTTACTTAAAACATAATAAGAACACCAAAATGATGAACACAAAGTATCAAGAATATCTGGGAGCAACAGTTTGCATTAAAGAGAGGCAAGGATAGGCTCTGATTAATAAACAAGAAGTAAATGACAGATGGGGGGACTAATACTGTGAAATTATGAACGATAGCAACAATCATTGGAGTAACAGCTAAATGGGAGTAAGAAGTAACTCAATCCTGAAAAGCAGCTAGGCGGACGAAATAGCCATTGATGCAACAAGATTCAGCATCAGATTATGATTAAATTTATGAATAAAATATTTCTCAAAGTTTACAGTGCCAGAAAAGGGAAGCAAAACCCTAATAATATCTGTTTATAAGAAAAAAGGCGATACACAGGATTGTAACAGCTGTAGGAGAAAAGGTGGATGCTTAAACTTTAATTTGAATTAATAATTAAGTGGTATAAACACACAGTATATTTTATTGTATTTGTAGTAGTCTGGGAAATATAAAATAAAGAATGCACAATTAGCTAGAGAAATTTCCCTCGCAATGCTCTTCAATAGCACACGCTTTCAAGTATCAGTGGTTTGGACGCGATAACGGGGCACGGAAGCTAAAATTCACATCTGAGGCTATTAAACAGAATTCGCGCAATGGGCCTATGGCCTCATAATTATCACACACCCCAAATGTGGATGTAAATCCAAATCAAATGCTACAGTACTCCCCTTATCGTGAATAAAGGTTGTCAAACGCGTCTTCGAAGCAAAGAGTTGAATGCGATCATCAGTGCTGCCAAATTAATAGGATAATCTATGAAGTTACCCCACAAAACAAAATACAGAAACGTAATAATGCAGTATATTCCAGAATTTGGCAATCAGCTTTCCACGAATAGTTCGGCTACAACAACGGGTTCACAAATACTTAACGTTGCACAATCCAGAAGGGGCCAAACGACCATGAGGTATCCAACAAAGGCTGTGGAGGAGCTGCCAAGAGGGCGAGAACGGGTTTTGCTAGCCTTTCTCCAGGTGGGATAGTGAAGTCGCACGAGGAAAAGGTGCAATGAGCAGCCTCGGAAGAAAGGTAATGCCAAGCCTAGCACGACAAGCCTAGCTTGGCAAGTCACTTGCAGCTGCTCTAGGTGGTGGCAACTGAATCCAAAAGGGAAAAATACCAAATAGAGTGTAAAGTAATCATAAAACCGTCAAGCAACGTCCACGGGCGAACCCAGATTTACGCACCTAAGTTAGAATAAGACCACAGATGACTATTGCTTCTGAAACAGTATGTAATCCATGCATAACTAGATAAATTTCAGCAATTGTATACACAACACATACTAACTAAACCTTTCAAAAATATTAAAGGATTCAAATCCACATACATAATGTGAGCCTCTATATACTGGTAAATTCTCCCAGCTCATAGTATTTTCAAGACCTTCAATGACATCCCGAATGTTGGGGACTGAGAAAGTACGAAGAGCAAATGCTTTACATCGCCAAAGCCAAACTGCGCAGTGCGTATGCTAACTGAGATGGCCTTTGGGATTTACCTTGCAAGGCCGGAAAACAAATGAATTGATATGAGTAGAACTATTACCGACAAAATTCGCGAAAAGTGTTTAGGATAGTGGGGGTGAAACCTTGTACAGGAGCGGGAAGAAGACCACTTACTCAAGAAAATTTAAAATTGGCAATACTAGCTTGCACTAGGAGAAGTAGAAACTGAGGACGTCCTAAACGCTCCAAAGAAAGATTTACAAAGATCTAAACTAATAAATGCTACATTAAAAATGTTTTTAAAGTTATTAACGGCATTAGGCCGATATATAGCAAATAACGGACGCGGTTGAATATTGTAATCCGAGGCGATAGCCGAGGGTTTTTAATCAACCAAGTCCGTTTATTTTGGAGGCTTTCACGGTCATTGTCATAAAGTAACAAACGACTTCCGGGATTGGACAGTGTCGAAGAACTCAACGTTTCCCCATTTTCGTAAGCGGCTTCATCAGGAGGAAAATCAAAAGAGCAAGGGAAGGGACAACGCCAGAGGCAAAACCCTTCTAACGATCGGAAGGAGAAAAGCAGCGAGAATTTATAGGTAAATGCCGTCGCGGTTCAGCAAATGCCGTCACGGTTCAGTGGCGGTAGGCGGGGCTTAGGAACTAGCACTTTCTACATAGAAGGAAGGGGAAAGCCTTTGTCCCTATTGAGATTGTTAGGGTGTTTGTAAATCTCAAGGGCTTCGCGAATCTTTCTATTAAAGAAGAATGGGGATTTGAAAATAATGGAAGTTTAATCAAAAAGGATCTTATGGCCGGTATCGCGTTGGTTTTCGGCGATGGCTGATGCTGAAACGAGATCCAACTTTACACAGCGCTGGTGCTCAGAGATGCGAGTTCTTACTGCAGGTCCTGTTTCACCAATGTATACACCATTGCAAGAGCAAGGAACTCGATAAACACCTTTAGATGCCATAATGTTTAATTTATCTTTAGGCGAAGGAAGAACCTGTGAGATTTTGCTCGGGAGTTTGAATACTGATTTAATGTAACGTTGAGTTGTTGGGCCTCGATAATGACACGGTCCAATCCCGGAAGTCGTTTGTTACTTAACCAAGTCCGTTATTTGCGTATAGGCCGTCTACGTTCAAGATTTTTCGTTATAAAAATGTATACATGTTAACAATTTAATAAATATAATTTAAAAATCACGTGATCCTTAACGCTGGCGGCTGTTATGAATGACTTTTCATGTGTTTGTTTACTTCAGTTAAAATACGAAAAAACTTCATCATGACAAAGCAATGCTCTATATACCTACAATGGGAAACTAACTACAACAAAAGTAGTGAAACCACTTAATTTGCTCGTAGAACTGCATAGCTTACACAAAAAGTGATGCTGCCATATTTTCTTAATGAAACAATGGTTAATATTTTAATGACATTGTAATTCTGTGCGCTGTAGGAATTCTATGGTAATATAAAACAGTTAATGCACATTGCTAGATTATAAATTTAATTAATATTAATGTTAAGAGATTATTTCTTGTGATCGCTTCAAACACTGCTTATCGCTTCGATCCGAAGAAGATGCAACGAAATTAAGTACTTTGGTGCAAGCGCAATCGATTATTTCCTGCTTTGCAATTCTGTAACCGCACACGATTATTCATTCTAGATTTACTTGTCGTTAGATAATACATATTTATGACCAACAAGTAACAGGGCAACGTTTTTCAATTGTTTATTTCGTCAGTTTCCTCATTCGATATTACTTCACTTTGTGAAAAACAAAGATGACTGTAGAGAAACTTTAGAGTAGAATAAACATTTCAAAAATAAAATGACGGGATGATTCGAAGAGCTTCACGAAATCGTGCTTAATAGGTTTATACCTCAGCACTTGTTGCAATAAATAAATAAATAAATTTAAACCGTTATTAGCTAAAGTTCATGTAATCTACGGATATAAAAAATGGTTAAGAAGCAAATAAATAAAGCTTGTGAAGTATTTCTCTGATGCTCTCTTTTTAGCACGCGTTGCTCCAACGAGTATGAGTGTTTTTGCTGTACAATTCGTACTTTCTGAACATTACACTTTACTTCCTTCAAAATTGTATTATATATATCTGCTTGAGACGCACAGTTAATGGCTTTTTAATGGTCTTTCAGAAACTTGCCACTCAAACATTTTAATCTTGTTTAGTCGACAAGCATTGTAGTGCCTGATAACTCTAACTAGGAAATTCGCTAATGTGTAGCAGCAAATATTTTGGGCAAATAGAACAAGGCGTTTGTATTTTTTTCTTGTTAGCGATTTAGGGACAAATGTATATCAGACAACACATTTTTGCGAACCGTTCATGTGCATTCGTGTGCTGATGCAGTACAAAGGGATCGTTAGTTCTCATCACCTTATCGTGTTTGTTATTGGTTCTGATAACTAGTGTTAGGTTGTAAACATTGCATCACCGTCATTCTCCATTACTTTATATTCTTGCAAACCTCTATTCTCCATTACTTCCTCAACTTTATCCCGTCATGATCGCCTTGGTCTTACTTTTTTCGTCTTCCCATAGGACCCATTCCGTAATATATTTTTTTATCCATATGTTTTCACTTCCGGTCTACCACGACCATACCAGAGTATCTTTTCTCCGTGATGTATGCGATGACGCCTTATTTTAATATCAATGTTTCTCCTTGCTTCTTCACTTCTTTCTCTATTTAGTCTTGTTAGCGTATTTTAACATTTTATTTCATAGCTTGCCGATAACCTACACCCTGTGCGCATCTGTCATCGCAACCAGCTGCGCTCACACTATTTCTTCCAGTTGTTTATTGTTGCTCCGTTCACAATAATTACATTGAGGAATTGTATTTTTTGGCTTAATACGTGGTTTCTGTACATAATTCATGCATATCCCTAGGTGAGCTTTTCCAAACAGAATAAAAATTTTGTATTAACAGAAATATTTCCGCCCTTTCCCATATTTATCTCCACGTGTATAGAAGGAAACAAGACGGAAAGCTTCCCTCCAGTTGGCAACAGTGCCCCAACGATGTTCATTCATCACCGAGCATCTGCTCTGGCCGGTGAAAGCGAAAGGCTCGGCGCTAATCCCCAAATATTTTGAACGCTCCAGCGGGCGATGAACAGGTTTGTGAAATGCAACGAAACGTTAGTCTCGGCACGAGGTCGTTGAATGCCCGGTAAGTGGTACACGAAGGAGGCATGAAATCGTGGACTGGCATTAGGAAGAGCGCCATGACACGCTAATTGCAGTTTAATGGCGCACCGTTAAGACTGCACCTTGGACCTTTAGGATTTTTGGTCTCTTTTTGGAGAATTACTTTTGAAATGGCGAGAACGTACAGACACATGAGAAAATAGAGTGCTTTATTTCGGAGATTTTTACGTTTAGTAAATATGTTAAAAAGTTTCGGGCCCTTATTGAAAAACCAGAAGGAAAACGCAGACAACTTTTCTTCATTTAGAGGAAATCGGAAATAATTGATGGTAAGCTACATTACAGATTAATACAGAAAAAAATCACTTCAGGTATGACTACATACATGAGCGCAAGCCATAAACGTAAATAGGTGGTAGGCCAAGTGACGTTTTGTCACCAAAATTATTAGATTAATGCTTGAAGATCTATTTAAACAACTGAGATGGGAATTAAAGACATAAAAATTTTCAAGGACAAAAACTGCATAATCTAAGATTAGCTGATAATAAAGAAGTGTAGCTTCAAAGCAAGTTAGCTAAGAAACTAATTTCAATAAAACAAGGAAAAAAGTGTCAAGGTATTCCAATTCTATAAGGATTTTGCGTCCCTGTTAAACCAAGAACAGGAATTTCAGGATGGGTGACGGAAAGAGCCTGGTTTCCCTGAGTCAACGTAGCAGCTTCATCCATCTTTCCTGACATTCCATTTTCGATAAAGCCATGTGCACAACAAATTATTACAATATATCAACTACAAATACAGTAAAAAGAATAGAAACATTATCAATAGTTCACCCAGAAGGTGTTCTTCCTCTTCTTCGTGTTCTTTATAGGAAAGAGCATCCTATTACTAACTATTTTTGCCTATGGATACTTTCCCGCTATTGTCAGTTAGGATTTCCAATCCTCCCTGTACTGAGCATCTGGCTTTCTTTTATGATTTTGAGAAGGCTGTTCTGATCTATTCGAAATTCGTGTTCTAACTGTTATATGATCGTTCATATAAGGTCTTCATTCTGTTATCCAATCCGACACATCTGTTATTCCGCTGGTTTCCCTTATATTTTTGTAGCGTATCTTATCCCATTTGATCCGTTCCTATTCTTACTGTTTTCGATTTTACTATTTGCACCTGTCTCTTTGTTTTTGCCGCTTGTGCGCTTGATTTAGCTCAATACGTTAATATGGGTAATAGTTACCTATTATCGGTTGGCTTCTCACAGACTCTCTTGCAGTTGTCATAGTTTTTCATGAGAATTTCGTATCGTGTGTATTATTAGATATAAACAGGAACCTTGCAGCGGGAACTTGACCTTGCTAGCCTGAGTGTGTTTGTAGTTATATTTTAATACACAGCATATTTGTACATGCATGTTCTTTAGTGTTTGTTAGTAGAATTTAATAATTAGATCTAAGAGAGCGAGTAAAAGTGGGCACGAATGTGTGTGCGCATACCGCTCGATGTGGAGAAGAAACACGCATGTCTCAGACTATGCTTTGAACTGGCACAGGAAGTGAATGCTTCGGTCATAGGCAGAAGTGCACGCCGGGAGATCTTAGCTCTCTAGGTGTAACCCTGCGGCAGTTAAAAGTGGGCATTCTTAAATTTTCCCGGAGAACTATTGGATCGAGAAGTATCGTAACAGCGACCTGTCAGCTTCAATGAGGGCTCTAAGTCTGGTCGTGGTCAATTCAAGCCGGCGGAGAAAAGGTTCGCGTGCTCAAGTGACGTAATAGTAATAGCTTGGGATACCTGCGAGGGACATATTTAGGTCATTACCCAACTTAATTCATCAATAATCACTTAATGTGGGTGATTCATACCAGATTCGAGTGCTCACCGACACCAGCGTGTGGGTGCTACTTTCTATTATTCGGTGCGCTGGCGCCAGTAAAAAACTCCGACTGTAAGCATAAATGCGTCGTAGAAATAGCTGTCTGTGGTCTCGAATTGGCGCACTCGGCGTAAACGTATACAGGAAATGACACTTAAGTACCTACTTATCGTAATAATATCTAACTTATTAAACATCGTCCAGAAACTTGTAAACTGATTTGCACGAGAGCAACTATTCAAAAAATTTAAATTATGAATGATTCGTTTACAAAGCTCTGAACTACCATAAATTACGAAAACTTCGCATGATATAGCATAAAAAGCTAGTCTATTTTATAAATGTGGTTAAAAGATAAAGCTACAGTTCGAATCGTACCTTCTTTTGGCGCCCACATGATTATAATTGGGAATGAAAAGTTACATATCCATTACAGCTCTTTCCAAGTTAAATAAGCCTAAATCTGTTTTAAAACCGAGTCAACTTACACAGTTCGAAAAATAATTGAAAATGTTAATATACACATTTGAAAAAAGCTGTAGAAGTCTAAAGCATGGAAAAATCTTATTAAAAGTTGGAGCTTAGTTTAATGGAAACGCCTCGAAATGTACATAATTCCTTAAAACTCAGCTAATTTGAAGGTCTTCTTATCGGTCGATCAAATATATTAATGAACAAAGTTTGTAGTAAACACTCTTGGAGTTATTTTACTCGTTTACTTGTATTACCAAATTTAAGTACAATTAAGGGTTTGTTTTAAATTGACGAATTGGGCATATAAGAGAAAAGTGGAAAAGAAAACAGACATTTTAACTCTTCCCAATGTTGCAAACAATTATAATAGTTACATGAAATATTCAAAATTTAGCATTATTTGTTTGATATTTGCAATGTGCAAACATTAAATCCATTGTCACAAAACGTGTTTACACTAAAACTAAATGTTGTATAGCAATAATTATATTTTTATTATTTAATTATAATAATACACTAAGATTTCTAAAAAAATATTTCGTGAAATCAGATAACTTTTTATGACGAGAACAGCAAATAGATACACAGATATAGTATAGAGGGATTGTGTGCCTTCTCAAGTGTATGGGGCTTTACCTGGCAACAAATCTCCTTCACACTGGACGATTTATGACGATTTTTCACACCTTTCTGGAGCGCTGATACTCTTCAACGTCTGTATATATTCGGTTTTGTACTTCCTGAAATAACGCCTGCGTTCGCATAGTTTTCCATACACAACATTAGACCCTTGTCTAGGTATGTCCTGCCTAACGAAGTCGGGTTCGCGTAATCATGATGTCGGTCATGGTGCACTGCTCTGTTTAATATATTTTGATTCGATATTCAATGGTAGGTTTTGGTCGCCCGTCACTGTCTTTAGACATTAAATTTCTTGGCCACGAGGCTAATTCAAGGAACGCGCTTGCGCTGGTGAGGCGAAAAAACAAGCGCACAGTTTGGTGGTGTGGTAGTGGTCGCCCGGTGCGATGCCAAGTTGCTTAGTTGGAGTATCTGTCTTTTACGGTCCTCGTGGCAAACCTACGGCTTCTGCCGGATCAACCGCATTCTTATTATTAAGTCATTTAAAGTGCATTATAGGAGGATTTGATTATCTTGGTGTTGACATGATCTTTATCTTATTATTAGCGCTGAGTGGTAGCTGTGTGCTTCATGAAACCGTTGGTAGATGTCGGGGATTTGCAGAGCCCACCATCGTGTTGGTCTGTGGTCCGGATGCCTCTTTCGGTTGATCAATGATAGAGAGAGTGGCATAAAGGGGTGCGAGGACGTATCCCTGTTTGTTACTTTCCCATTAAACGGAACTTGAGCCCAGTTTCATTTCCTTCAACTAGTCTTGGGAGAGACCCTGCTATAGCGTTACTATCTGCTGTCTCTTGATCAACTCTTGTACTTTTCCGATACTGATGCTATTAACATTAGAAGGATTCAGTGTAGTTACTGTCCAATCCTATCGTTTCCATGATATGAACATTCAATCATGAAATGAAACGTTCAAAAAACTTTCTACATAAAGTTGTTAATGTATGCATCACGCTATAAATCAGGGCTGTCCAACACGTGGCCCGCGGACCGCATGCGGCCCGCCAGGATTTTTTTGCGGCCCGCGGATTGATAGGTACTATATTTTCAGAAAACATGAATCTGGAATATAAATTATAAATCGTTAAAAACAATAAAACATAGGTACATAAAACAAAGGTACAAAAATATATAAGTAGTAAAATAATGTTCACTTTATCTGGCAACATTGTGTTAGGAAACAGTTCCGCCCAGCTCCGGTGCAACGCTTGTCTTGTCCATTGTTTCGGTCTGGAAATTGCCACCAATGCGAATGGTACTGCAGCGATCAGGTACCTGTTTTTGACTGTTTTTTAATAGTGTTTAGTTCTTGTAGTTGTTCATTGATGTTAATTAATGATTACTTTGACAGTTCTTACTTTTGAACAAATGTCATTTTATCTAGCTTACTTATCGCTATATGTAAATTTACATTAATTGATGCAGATTTTTTCTTTTGTAGATATCTCAAGAATGGACGGGAATTCATCTAAAGTGTATAGGATTTTTTTTGTTTAGAATCACCTATAGAACACATGTTGTAAGTTTGTCGGTTACCTCCGGGAACACCCTGTATTGTGAAGAATATGGCCTAAATTGTTTTTATTATTAATTAAAATTGTGTTGTAGGCCTTCACATAATATTCTGCTTGACATAAAATTATTAGACTAGTTAAAATAGAATCCGTACTTATTTACTGCACTGAAATAAATGGTTGTATGCCCTTTTAATATTTTATTTACCTGCAATTAATTATAACAAAACGCTAGCTCAGTAGAACAATAACTCTTTAATCCCAGGGTGAGTTCCTAGTAGGTTGTAATTTACAATTTATCTGGTACGGTACTGTGCACCGGAATTAGTTCAAATACGCGGTAACTAAATGTTTGCAAAACTGTCACAAATCCCACAAAATAGTTCGTGTCGTGCAGTCAGCGTTGCTTGAAGTAAAATGCTCATGAAATTATGAAAAAACTCGTATGGTAAATACTTAAATCTTCAGGCTTTGCGACAAATAACATCTTTTGTTTCATTCACGTATTTTTTTGTGACGTCAGATGGACGCCGGCTTAAATTTTGCAATTGTTTTAATCGGACGCTTCGATACCTTCGCATAACCTCAAAATTTGGAACGCCTTGCTTATTTTTCGAACTGCACCTTTGGTGGAGCCCTTAACAAGCTTGTATCTTCTTCAGTACGGCCGAATTCCTAACGCTAACACTGATATTTTTAAGCAAAATTGGTACCTTATAATCGGTGGTGGCTGCCGCAATGCTCGGAGACTACCCCAGTTGGTATCTGCCTCTGGAACGGCTTTCTCTGGTGTTGATGCTGGCGGTGGCACTTCTACATTCCTGCCCGATGTGTAGCAGTGAAGAACCCTGGCTCTGGACCCTTATCTTGGCCGAAATTGAATATCGGAATCCCGAAGTGTTCGGCTTCCAAAGTCGTCGGAGATGCTCTCAGAGAAAATTTTATTTTTATGTCGCGGAAAACCCCACAAACATTCTCATATGAACTTCGACAAGTGTACAACACAATAATATACTTTTCAGGTTTCAAAATGTTCCTTTATTATATAAAAACTTTAATTAAAGTGGAGCGCAAATTTCACAATGTCAAGCTTCTTAATTATTCCTTTGTTCTCTCCCGTTATTAAAACAAATTCGAATCTATTGCTATAGTTGCAATGCTAACGGAAGTAAGGTTTGATGAATTTCAGTACATAATGGAAATAAGTTTGATTACATAATTTTAAATTTTCAAATTTCTTACAAACTAAAATGTTGTCTTTTTCTTAATCTAAATTGTTTCTTTGCGCCACACACACAAACACGTATTATTAATTGCTCTGCTTTTTCACTAATGTTAAATGCACTGATTATTTATAGAGTTCATTTCTTCTCAATTGCTTTTCCATGTCCTTCTGACTGCCTTCTCAGATTGTTCTTTTGCAATGTACTAATATTTTATTCTGGCTTTCTTTACCTTATTAGATTTCTCACAAATTTCACTGACTAGCTTTATTGAAATCTACGCTTCTTTTACATGCACATAGCAAACTTTTTTTCGGTTCGGCTATTTATTATGCACAAACCTATTGTTTAATTTATTTGAACGTCAAGTTCCACCCCTGTGAAAAACAAACTTTGCCTTCTGCGTTCCTTTTACTCAGTTACTTTACTATTACTGGCATCTCTTTACCAATGCATTTATCATTTGAATTTTAAGCTTATAATTGCAGTTACATAAAACACTCCAACTCTGTGCTTATTGAATTGTTCATTAGGTTTTCCTAAGGTCATAGCTAGCAGAGTCGAGTCGTGGGCCTAATACCATTACAGTATATCTTTTACGTTTCAATGCTTTTGGTAATGTAACCTAAGCTTCTTGAATAAATACAAATTAGTACCCAAATAGACACATTTTAGATTTATTACAAATCACTCAGAAAGTCGCATACGACACATTTTACTATGCGGCCCTCATAACCTTCAATTTTTTAGAGTGGCCCTTAGGCCACTCGAAGTTGGACAGCCCTGCTATACATCATGAAATATAAAGAAAAAACGTGTGATATGCATTTTTGTATCGATAAGTCCAATGAGGCACTGAAAAAGTTGAAACTCCAATTGTAAATATGCTTAGTAACGCACGCATATGAGCACAAAAACTCACTTAAGTCGAGCAAGTGCTTTCGATTACTTTCTAATATGTATTTCTAGTGATTTATATATTTAAGAGCTGGAAACAATGAATTGTGTGAAGATTGTTAAGGCTGTCACGTTCGTTACAGCAAACGTGAACATTTTGTAATTAAAATTTGAAATGATTGCTATTACAATGGCATAGAATGATATAAATCACAAGAAAACCTTCAGTTGCTACAGAAATGTGAGTTTAATAAAAATAAGCTGCAAGCATGCAGTAGAAAAATTAATGCCTTAATAGTAAGAACCAACACAAGCAAAAGATCGCAATTTTCAAGCGCAAAATTAGCTAGAATTAAAAAAACTCAAGAAATTTTCATAGTGAAAAGTCAAGAACCGCCTGGAAACATTCACAGTTCCGCGAAGGGACAACTAAAACATAAATATTTATATTCTGGCAATTTATGCTAGCCGAAGAAGCACAGTAGTTAAGATTCAAGGTCGTTAGATTTATAAACAAAGCTACCTGGAATTTCGAAGTAAAACTCTTAATCCAGCATCCCCGAAATATAAAATTTAAAACGAGGACTAAAAGATTAGTTTACCAATTCACATTTTTTATCATAGTAACATTGCTGTATTTCCAACACAAACGCTTCGGCCTATCGTCCTATCGAAATAATCACATTAGGGATGCAAATTGCACCTTTGCCCCTTACTGGGCTCGTAAATAATGCAGGCTCGATATTGCCGGTAATCTGAAACAACTTCTGCCTGTACGAGGAAGTGAATTACGAGTACTAACAGACATCGTATAGGGTGCCATGAATTTTTAATCCCTAACTTCTCGCTGTTTTTAAAGGGTTAATTGGCGAAGTGTGTTGCGTGAATAATGGCGCGTCATAAAATAAACATGGGAGTAACCTGCGCTCCTGAAAACACACAAAAGGAATGCCTAATTTATAATGGACGAAACGGAATGCTAATTACCATACAAAGCCTACGAAGTCGCTGCACGTACCATTAGTGTAATGTTCTAGCAACGGTAATCTAAGCCCGTAATGGCTTATGCTAAATAATCTTTTTAAATGTTTAAATGAGCCGGTTCAGTGGTTGCAGCTGAGTCAAAGGTCATGGGTTCTATTCCCGGTAATGGTGAGGTTTTTAAAAATAAACTAATGTGAATAGAATTCTGTAGGTACAAACGGTAAAAAGGCGGCTTTTAGGTGTAGGTGATACCTTACAATCTTGTGAGTATCAATAGTAATTTATTATACAAGACGATAAAGTTAAATTTTATCCACGAGTGAATCGTTTAACGTCGAGACGAAGTCGAGACGTTAATGATTCAAGAGTGGATAGAAATAACTTTATCGTCGTGTATAATACAAAATTTTTTTCTATAGCAAGAACTTGAACAATTTTAAAAGAAAATAAGGACAGTCAATCACATTTCAAAATGTCAGTAGCTAGATTGGGTTGCTACGATAATACGAAGCTGTCATATTTAATTTAAACAAAAGGTAGAAAATTAAATTACTTTATCTATCCTTGATGTTAAAGTGCTACTTTATCTACCCTTGCTGTTAAAGTAAAACTTGACCTTTTGTTTTGAGTTGATAAAAGCACACTTTAACATGTGCTATAGAAAAAAGTTCATTTGTAACATAAATCAGCAGACTATCAACACATAAATAATACGGTGGGAATACGGCCCCTGGCCAACTCGACCGCCTCGGCGATTTTGGGTAGTGACTTGCATTAACGAAATGGCTCTTGTTATCTGCTAAACATATGGGCGCCAGGTGCCGTACAGCGACAACGCAAGATTTAATTAAAACTACTATACTTAAGCAATTAACTTCAATAACTTAAAATACCATACATACATGGTTGAACCGAAAAAATGCAATTATATAAATACACCATGTTCATTAGATTCAAGACGTGCCCAGAATGCAAGCTATATAAATTATTACAAAAAATTCCATGAACAAATAGTAGTGACGGGCTTATTCGAATGAAAAATAACCGGTTATCCAGTTATTGAAATAACCTATGTAACTCGGTTTCGTTCCAAGTATTCCAATGAAAAATAACCTCATCCTGATACGTACTACGTGCCGTATCTCAGCGACCTGCGAGTGATCGAAATTCTGTAAATAATACGTCATTCATAACTCATAACCATAAGCAAGGCAGATTGTACTGAAAACACCATTTGGGCGTCTCGCTCTACAGTTTTCTCCCTTGCTTCCTTGCCGGCTGAGGCTCGCGGCCGATCCGTCGTCATATGATATGAACATACATCAATTTTTTGCCGCCTTTAACCCGGCCGATCGATAAACATAAACGTTTTACCACTGTTTTCTAATTCGATTAGCAAGCAGTCCCGCATATTTCTTTCTTTCTACACTTCTTAATAAATACCGCTTAATTTCCAATACATCACATAATGTACATATTATGTTTTGGTTATAGATCGGAAGAATGTAGGAGTAATCGAGCTAATACAGAATAGCGAGTGGTAAAACTCATACAAATACAACAATATATTATTAATAATTATTATATTATTATAAATCGCCAGCAATCGAAAACAATAAAGGTGTATCCAGATATATTTCATTCATATCCACAATTACTTATTGCACAATCTCCTTAGAAATCAAATAAAAATCATTTATACAATTATTATAATTAACGATTAACTGAGTTCCTCTGCTATCTGCAAGTTACGATGCCGATGCAGATGACGCTGAACCGCGTAACCGGCAAACCGGCGAAATCGAAACGAATCGAGAGCCAAAATTTATTCGAATGATTATTCAAATAATCATTCGGTTATGAATATCATTCGAATGCAAATAATTCGGTTATGAAAATTGTTCGGTTATGCCCATCACTAACAAATAGTATATGGGTTATGCACGCACTAAGGCACTGGTTTCATTAAAGGCGCCCGGAATCGATTAGGCGAACTAAAAATCCCTATTTGAAATGAGTAACGCCTAGTACTCGAGAACAGCTATTTAATAGAATAATCCCAGGATTCCGTTACGCGATGTGGCCTCATTGAATGCACTCAACTACAAAAATGACCTATTTTTCGCGTTAAAAAGAAACCGCTTTGCTAAATCATCAGATAGCGCTCATATATCAGAGGGGAGCGCAAGCGTGATGACGAAAAAAGGTGGGTAATACCCATGATCCACACTTGTTAACCAAATGCGTCAGAGAAGTCGCAATCGAGTCAGGATCCACACTTGTTAAC
Source organism: Agriotes lineatus (assembly GCA_940337035.1). Classification (NCBI taxonomy): domain Eukaryota; kingdom Metazoa; phylum Arthropoda; class Insecta; order Coleoptera; family Elateridae; genus Agriotes; species Agriotes lineatus. Next base: position 74,943 of record CALNHX010004938.1, on the reverse strand, counting down.
CAAATGCGTCAGAGAAGTCGCAATCGAGTCAGAACGGATCGGTGATACTAGGTGGTATGGTTTTTCCCAGTGCGTGATGTGTAGCCCAACAAACACACAGACGGCTCCTTCAAAAAAATTTTATTCGGCGAGAGAACTGATATTTTGTTTGATCAACAGTGATTTTACTTTCAAAATTAAATCCAGATTCAATCAGATAGGTGCAGCAATTCGCCCAACCATTATACCAAATTTGCACCTGATTGTTGCTGACTTTCGTGATAAATCTGTTTATTAAACGTTGTTTAGAAGTAACACAAAAATGCGTCTGAGAGCATCGGACGTAAAACGGAAACGAACAATTTCTAAAAATGGTAACCTATTTTGAAATAGTGTACAATAAGTTTCCAAAATGAGGAATGCCAATTCTCAATCCAAAAATGATAAAAACTATGTAGGCAACCCACGTGCCTTCTTTGACCGTAAATTTATCAAACCACGGCAGAAGCGTGGGTAATTTAAAAATACTGCCAGGATGCAATTATTGACACAAATTCCTAAATTTTATTAATTTGTAAGAATTGTTATTGTGTGAAAATGGTCGAACTGTTTTTCAATACTGGTGAGTTTTTGGTGATTAAAGTTGTTTTACAACTTTAAAAAAATTGAAAATTAAGTATCTAATGGCATGTTCAATAATCTGCAGTAGTCGACAATTTAATAATTAAGGCAGTTTCACATTTTAGAATTTACCAGGAATTGGTCAAACGCAAACGCCAGCAAACTGTTCGTTGTTGCTAACAATTCTATAAATTATCTAAAACTGTAATTATTTCAAGCTTAACGACACGGGCGTAAAGAACTCACTTCCTGGCAGAAATTTTTAGTCTCCGTTTTGCTTCCGATGATCTGAGACGCATTTAAGGGTTACTTGTAAACAATGTTTAATAAACAGATTTAAGCCGAAAGTCATATTCGGTATCATGGTTGGGCGGGCAAATAGCTGCACCTACCTGATTGAATCAGGATTCAATTTTGGAAGTAAAATCACTGTTGATCAAACAAAATCTCAGGTCTTTCGCTGAATAACATTTTTTTGAAGGAGCCATCTGTGTGTTTGTTGGGCTACACATCGCGCACTGGGAAGAACCATACCACCTAGTATCACGGATCTATTCTGTCTGGATTGCGACTTCTCTGACGCATTTGGTTAACAAGTGTGGATCATGGGTATTATCAACCTTTTTTCGCCATTACGCTTGCGTTCCCCTCTGATATATGCGCGCTATCTGATGATTTAGCAAAGTGGTTTTTTTAACGCGATAAATAGGTCATTTTTGTAATTGAGTGAATTCTATGACGCCACGTCGCGTAACGGAATCCTGGGATCATTCTATTAAATACCTGTTCTCGAGTACTAGGCGCTGATCATTTCAAATAGGGATTTTTAGTTCGCCTAATCGATTTCGGGCGCCTTTAATGAAACCAGTGCTTTAGTGCGTGCATAATCCGTATACTATTTGTTCATGGAATTTTTTGTAATAATTTATATAATTACAGCTTGCATTCTGGACACATCTTGAATCTAATGAGCATGGTGTATTTATATAATTGAATTTATATTAAGTTATTGAAGTTAATTGCTTAACTAGAGTAGTTTTAATTAAATTTTGCGTTGTCGCTGTACGGCAACTGGCGCCTATATGTTTAGCAGTTAAGAAGAACCATTTCGTTAATCCAACTCACTACCCAAAATCACCGAGGGGATCGAGTTGGCCAGGGCCGTATTCCAACCGTATCAGTGTTGAATTCAGACTGATTACTCCGGGGGGGAAAATGAAACGTCTGGGGGGTATTTTTACCTATTCCACCGCAATCCGCCCATTATTTTATAGATTTAAAGAAACATGAATATGAAGTGGTAATGTTTCCGGGGGGGAATTTTGTTATGCCCTGGGGGGAATTTCACCCCCGGTCACCCCCCTGGATTCAACACTGCACCGTATTATTTAAATAGGAGCTCATGTGTTGGTAGTTTGCTGATTTATGTTACAAATGAACTTTTATACTCACAGATTGTAAGGCATCACCTTCACGTAAAAGCCGCCTTTTTTACCGTCTGTACAGAATTCTATTCAGATTAGTTTATTTTTAAAAACCTCATCATTACCGGGAATAGAACCCGTGACCTTTGACTCAGCTGCAACCACTGAACTGCCTCATTTAAAAATATTATTTAGTATATGCCATTACGAGCTTAGATTACCGTTGCTAGTGCATGCGGATTAGATGTCTACCTGACACGAAACCGAATATATTTCTGGTCAAATATATACAGGGTGGGCACCTTAAAACAAGTAAAATGTTATCTAGTTTTTAATGCAGGATTCGATAAAGCCAACAATTTACACATCATAGCTCATTTCTTACCTTTGATAAAAATAGGACCTCACATATATAGGGTGAACATCGTCAAAAGAAGAAAACCGATCGCTGCGTACCGCAATCAGCTCAACGGGAAGGTGTAGCGATCGCCGCGCACTGCATTCAACGCAAGGGACAGAAATCTACAACGATGGCCGCATACCACAGTATCGCAGACAGCAATATGCAATACTTGCGAGAAAAGTTCCGTGTAAAGCCCTTTACAGATTTTATTATTACGTATGTCGATATCTGCTGTGCGTTATGTTAGTTTTAGTCAATGCCATTGAATAATATAGCATAAGTGTAGAGTATTTTCCCTCGATTTGATGTGATTTATGAATTTTGGTGTAGTACTCTGAAGGTTTAGGGAGACCAAGGAAGTGATAATTCATTTATCATTTGGGGGTTGGGGCCAACAGGATTTCATAGCCAGTGGGGCCAACCACTAACCAGTCCGGCCCTGTTTAGGAGAATTTCCATTTTTTTATTTTAAAATAAATCATCTGTTCCTTCCAGCAATTTGGGTGTGCTACATCGTCCAATTGCTATGTTACAATTCACAAAAACAACTATTTTCCACTAACCGTGAGAAAAAGAAAAATATAGCTTACAGTTTCCGGTTTTTTGCCGAACCTTACAACTCGATAAATTTATAGTTTTTCCAGGATTGATAGCATTTTTTCAAAATAATAGTGAAAATATTTCACAATTCCGCAAATGCTTTCATTCTTACGTTGTTATTTTATTATTTTGACCTTTCACCACCATCAGAACCCATACATTAAAAATTAGCCTTGTATGGCAGACTTCTACAATACTTATCGTGGTATTCACATATGCTGATTAAAAACTTTCCAGACAAATCAGACCAAGTAAGAACTTTTATTGGCTTTCTTCTAATTTACAAAACATTAAACTGTCGGGTAAGATATTTACGACGACCTCCCGACGCAAACACTGGCAATTCATAAGACTGAAGGATACAAATTGCACGATCGTTATGAAATCTAAAGGAAACCGCGATAAGCAGAGGCCGGCGGCTCTTATCGCGGATTTTTGAGCGAACGCAATGAAAACCAAGTTTTCCAGCAGCGAGAAACCGCTGTTCAACCTTTGGAGGCGCGTGTTTGTGCACGCTGTACACAAAAATGCGCGTCATGCTGCTTCTATGACAGTTATTAATCTGTAATGATACATCATCTGTTATTATTGTGTATTTGAGTTTTCCATTAGAAACCAGGCGCCGGCTCTGACCTCCTGCACTGCGTTTTTCTACCATCGCATGCTGCAAAACAGGAAGACTCGGTTCTGAATAATGGATTTTTTGCAGCGCGGTAGCTGCTGCCGGATTGTCCATTAATTTCCTGCTACCTGGAATTTCGCGAGCAGACTTACACGAGTTCTCTCGGAAATACGATTAGCCGATTAGTAACTTTGTCGCTGCTGTCGTAACAGAGGGAATCTTTAGCATGGCAACTTAGTTTTTTAGATATCCCAGTAACGCTTCCTCTAGCAAGAAGACTTCATGGAACTGGAGAAAAGCGGTAATCACACCGTGCAAAATATATTAGGCGTGCACACTGGTAAAAAGCAGTGTTAATTAAACAAATACTAACATATTCATATACGTATGTAGCAGGCAGTGGCGTGTTTACCATAACAAACCACTTATTCAAGATGTCTGAAAGAAATATGTTTTTACTAATTTGTCATCACTCTTCTGCTTGCTTTCACGGACGCATTTCTGCCAGATCAAAGCGGTTCTCAGCTTTTCGACAATTTATAGACTGCAGCGGTGGTTGAGCAGCAAGAAGTAGGTTCAATAAGGTTATTTTAACATTCAATGGGAGCCACTTAGCGTAGGCTAGAGCAGCCTCAGTTTGGCCTGCTCTCTGTGAGCGTCGAGTTCAGATGAAGCAAGGCCGAGTTAAAAAAACTTAAACAACTATACTATTTTCTGTGCGTAATGCAACATATAGGATGTATGATACATTTAATTTAAATATTTATATCCAGCTATCTAATGGATATCATGTGATATCACAGTTGTATGTTTGACTGGTGGGGTAGTAAGGGCAACCAGAAGGTTGTTTTTAGTAACGATAAAAAAATAAATAACTTGAATTGAGAATCTGCGAGAAATATTCACGTTAAGGGTTAAATTCCCATTAATTGTGAGAAAATAATAATTGATACGTGGTAGTATTCTCTACGATCAAATATGACTTCGAGTCACAGTTACTATAAAAATATATAATTCAAAGTGATTTGAATCGATTACTAAAATACTACGAAGAAAATAGAATGAGTGAAGTGAGTGTTGTCTGCTGCATATCAGTTCAATCAGGCAACAAAGTTCCTAAGAGCTACAACGAGCTTGTGAGTTGGTCGAGAACCACCAAGACGGGTTTGCTGACTTGAATTTTATCCAGTTAGAAGTCGAGATAGAAAGTCCAGGTACATAGAACAATCATCAAAATGTTAGTGACAATTTCTTAAATATTATTAAGAAATTAAAAAGTGAGTTTGGTGCGACAACTATTAAAACCATTGTAATTATATTTAGAAGATTATTATGGAATATTTTACTAAATTATATCTGTGATTTGAGTACTCAACGTTTTCGACTAATATTATAATTTGAAATTTGAACCTTTTGGAGTAGTATAACTTTTAGTCTAATTTAATCAAGTTTGAACATTACGGCAATTGATTAAATTATTTCTGACAACTTGCATTTTATTGTGTAATGTTAAATTAAACTTCTATTACATACTAACAAACTGATGATATAAAACAAGTCTATGAAATACCTGGAATTGTGTTTTTATTATTCTTTAAAAGAAGATTCAATTATTAAACATATAGAAGAAGTTGTTAGTTGAAGGTTAGCCCATTCAGCTGGGAGTTAGGGGTATCAATGCTTTTAAACTGACTAGTCGTGGCATAATAATATTGAACACTTAACATAATTTCAAATTTCAGATTAATTTATACATTACCTCAATTACTACCGGTCTTATTGAGCAATAAGGTAGGTATATGAGTGCATTTACGTAAAGATATTATTTCTTTATTGTAAGTATTTTAAAAGTATATTACATATTTCAACTTGGCTCGTAACTTGGAGCTCTAGAAAAATATATTACATTGTATTCGAACCAGCAAAAGGGGTGTTAATACAATCTGGCACCGCAAGTGGGGCTAGAACTAATACATGTGGTATATATGTATTCAAACAATGGAGATGCAAACTGAAAGAGATATATTCAATTCAGTTCGACATATTAGCTCTATCATCAAAATCCCTTATTCCAACTGGATTTTAATGATTGGCAGCGACAAAACAACACCCGGAATCTGTATCAACAAGGTGGCCGATATTGTGTCACGACAAAGGGTAAAAAATCTAACTGTTATATTACAAACATTAAAATTTTGTGATTCTTCGGGCATTTGTCCAGTTATCGACACTAAAGTGCCCTTTGCAACGCGAAATGCAAGGGTTTCCTTGCCGTCCGTTCTGCAGACGCTTTGGCCGCATAAATCAAGCGGACTGTAAGCATATGAAATAGCATGGAGTTAAACAGGAAGCACTTTAAAGAAGACAAATTCCCCCATTCGTTATTTTGACAGACTATTAATTTCAGTCGCTGGCCAGAAACGCGAGCGATTAATATGGTGAGAACTAGACGGGTTCGAAGTGTAAAATGAAATACTCATCAAGATCGGCGTCTTAATGAGGCACCGGGATGGGTGCTGCTGTGTCGTTTCCTATAAAAAGTCGGAAGTCTACTTACTGAGATTTAGTACTTCCAACAGCAGCTTGTAATTCTTGTGCTTTGCAAGCTGGCAGATCAAAGCGTCCATCTGCGCTTCCGCAAGTAAGTGGGTGTTCTGCATTGCTTAAAACTACTAAGTACCTGTAACAAACAGAAACCAAGATTAGGTTTTTAGCAATTTTTCGAAGTTACTGGGAAAGGACATAAAATAAATATTTCACATTTAACATCGTCGTTTAATATCGAACTTAAACGCTTGTGTTCTTAAGTTTGCTTCATAAATTTAAAGGTTCGTAAAGTTTTATTGTCAACCTTGCCCTTTATATGTACTTGACCATAAACTTTGATTATCTGCAAAGTACTGTAAAATTTTACGACGATGCGCAAGCACCATTTTACACGGCCAAACAGTGATGTTTTTATCATCATTTGTTCTTATTTTACGTTGTATTAGTAGTTTCAGGCGTCATTGTAACACGCCAATGCGAATACTCATGCAAAGACTTCTGCATAACAAACATTTCCTTCCCATTTTGCTAAATCCTTTAATAATAATATCAGATTCAATATTCCAACTCATGCTAAAGTAGTCGTCTGTCTACACTCCTTGTCAATAAACTGCTTAGAAAAAAGATGAAAATAGAAGTCCCCATTTGAGTATTACATTTGACAAAAAGGTGAATTGGAGGAAACATTCTCAAACCAAAATTGAAGAAGCAAATATGGTGTTTTAGCAATGTCGCTGCGTGATAGACAGACTGTGAGAACCTTGATCAAAGGCTGTCTTGCGATTGTATACACCAATGCTTTGTTATGTAGCACCCAGAATCAGTTACTATGGTCACCACCGACGACTTACATGTCCAGCGACTAGTTCCACCGCAACTGCAGTTTTGGACCATCCTGAGTCTCCCTCCAATAGATGTGGCCCTAAGGCGGCTCCAAGACTGCGAAGAAGGGGTTATGGAACGATAGAGGCATTGGAGGGGGAGATATCAGAACATGCTGAAAGAAGCTGCACATAGGATGCCTCTCTCGAGAGCATCGCTAGACTCTCACTTGTCAAAATCTATTTTTAAAAAAGCATTTTATCTGAACTGCACCTGAACCTGACATAACCATTTTCACGGATCTGAATCAACAGAGCATACAGAGGAAGGTATCCTTGTGACCCATAACAATGGACAAATACACCGCTGTTTTCCAAGTGGAAGTAATAGTTATCATGTCAGATGCAAACACAATTTTGGAGTATGGTTCACCCTCCTCCTGTAATCCAGAATCCAGATCTTTGTTGAGGACTACCTTCGACAATATACGAAATTTCCTGAATACGAAAACGATTTGTTAGTCTTTCTTTGTTAACATCATTGGCAAATATTTTTGTTTGGAAAGAGTTTTCCATGGGTAAGTACGATCTGCAGCATTTATATTTGTTACTTTTACAGAAGCCATTCCTCTATTGTATGCAATTAATTTTGTGGCGATGCACAACGAACCATTCAAGAAGTGCGGTATCATAAACTAGTCGCGGGAATCGTACAAAAGACACTACGCTATAGATGTATACATTATCAGTGGGTGTCGATGTGAAACCGCGACGTGATATGTAGTGCATTTGCATTGTCTAAAAACGTTAAGTTTTAAATTATGTGCCCGCCTACAACAGTACAGTCATTTGAAATACGCTGTCCAAAACAAAGTGTAGGAAAACTAAACTACGATTATTCTGAAACGGCACAGCCGGCGTACGTAAACCTTTCTGACTAACAAAGACATCAGGCAATAAACCTTGCCCGATGAAGCCATCACAAGACGTAATTTCAGTCTAAAAGCATAGAGCTGCTGAAGCCCCTTTCGAAACAATAGAGCCAACGTGTCAGACTCGATTCGCATTCCAAAGTAGCCACCCGTCGATCAAGGACTTCCAAAAGGATTGACGCAACCGGCCACGAAGCAAGCAATAAACCCGAATTCCGAGACTCTAACTTTCTACTCGATAGGGACAATGGGTTATTGTAAGCTCGAATAGTACGAGGTATTCCTTCAGCAGTCAGAGATAATAATTCAACCCCACTTCTTGCGTAAACAAGGGTGTATAACAAGACGATGAGGCGCCAGGAGTCATTGCCTATACAGTCTGCTTCCTTTGAGCATTCTGAAGGAACTTGCCAGTTCATCGACCTCTTTAAGCAAAGTTTAACAAAAAACGAAGTTGCAGCCATTTTTAAACCTGTAAATAACTGCTAACTCGTTTATTGTCATAGAATTGCTGAATCTCGCAACTATTACATACTAAATATCAATAAATATGCGCGTATTTGCAATATAAATAATCCCACCTTCACTGTTGTAGTAAATAATAATAATAATAATAATAATAACCTTTATTGAGCACATTTGTAAAAGGTGCGTACTGACTTGAGCATTTTACTCCGAACGAAACGAACGAGCAGAGCGCGCAGATCCGAATTCGCCTAGTCAGTACGGGTTTGTACCAGTCTTCGAGCCGAACAGAACGCGCCAAACATTATCAGTCGCCTGTCGGTAAATGGTGCTTGCTCAAAGAGGTTCAGTTGCTCGTTGGTGCACAGTCAGTACAGTGTCTTTGCAGCGTTCGCAGTTTTCGCATCATTCGAAGTGATTGTGTTCTTCTTTTGAACTTCAATTATGGAGTAGATTACCAGTTGCATGACTTAATATGATTTTTAGAAAATAAATATTAATAAATAGATGTTAGGTACCTTTAATTGTTCCTCGAGTTCCTGAATCAGAGCGGCACATGTTTCCGAAATTATAGCAATAATGCATTGTTTGGATATAATAATCTAACACCCCATAAAGGAGCTTGGCCTGCAAGGCGGAAGATCAGAGCTTCCGTATCCTAGCTCGATACTTTGAACGAATATTGTAAGCTGCTATATCTACGAGTTTCCCGTTGCTAAAAAGCGCTGTGCAATAGCTAGACGATCTTGGACAGGTATGGCTTTTCGAAATGTTTTATCCCTTTTAGCAATTCTAGGACCGACAAGGATTATTAATTTCTCAAAATCTTCTGCACTCATTCGCGCAAAATTTTTGAATGCCCACTATCCATATCTCTTAGCAATGCCGTCTTTTGATGTCTTGAAAACACATCCACATTTTCTTAGATCTTCTCTTCTTAATAACTAGGGAATGTACCTATAAGGAAAAAATCGCCAGCTGCCACGATCACATCATCCATGTTTAAATTCGGACGAACATTGATGAAATTGCCCGGGAACACAGGCGAATGCATCGAACACTGCGAATACAGAGAGCTTTCGCTCGGACTGTTTTTTCGGTTCGCTGATGCGCGCTCTGCTCGTTCGGTTCGTTCGGAGTAAAATGCTCAAGTCAGTACGCACCTTAACAGCAATAACAATAAACGTAAAAATATAAATATATGTATATATGTATAGCGTTCAACCACAAGGCGAGATTCAGATAAGGCCAAATCCTTACCTGTTCTACCATCTAAACCTCGACTTAAAATTAAAAACAAAATTATATTATATGCCTAATGCTAAGATGAAAAAAAAAAAGATAAATACTATTAATGTGCTGCAAATGAAAAATTTATTCTAACCTAATATCTATTTATTTGTAATACAAACGTATGAGTAATAGTAAAATATAATATATATATATAACTCACATTATTGGAAGTGTTTACAGACCAGAACTACTTTATTATTAATTTTTAATTTGAAATTTGAAGGAGGTTATATTTTAAATTGATCTCTGTTTTAAAGCCAATTGAGCATAAATTACATATTTAAATTTTGCAAGACTGTAACGTTTAAATGGACAAGGTATTTTATTATACTCGGAATATATTTGATAAGAAAATGATCTTTCAAAAATAGCAGTCGAGTGAAGTGGAGGTGAAATAAGTCCACGAAATCTAGTAGTCAGCTTATGTATATCTGTTCTGTACGTTACTTTATTATATAAATAAGGAGGGGTTTTGAAAAGTAGAATTTTATGATAAAGACATAAACGCTGCAAAATGCGTCTATTCTTCATGGACAACCATTCAGCGTCCAATAATTTATGTAAAATATGTTCATATTTTTTTATTCCATAAATGAATCTCAAACAAGCGTTTTGCACTTTTTGAATTCTATTTGATGTCATATTGTCAATAGAAGAATGATAAATAGGTGCACAATAATTAAATTGCAAAAGTACAAAAGTGTCACAGAGTTTCTTTTTAATATCTGAATTTAAATAGGATCTATGTGGGAAAAGTTTGAGGTGTATATATGCCTGTGTAATATATTTCGCAATTTGGTCTTTATATCTAAACGTATTATCCAAAATTAAACCCAAACTCTTAGCTTTTCCAACAATAGGAATGTCTATATTATTAACAGAAATATGCAAAGTGTCTGATATGTTCTGACAGACACTCTTTTTTCAAAAAGTAATGCGTTTGATTTGCTAGGATTTATTTCCAAGGAAAGTTGCGTAGATGCGTTGAAGATAAATTCTTATTCTGAGTTTATTATCGTGAAAGTATTTTAGTGTAGTCCTTGTGAGTGTACCGATAAGTTCTTAAATCAATGTAATTAGAACGGGATTCTTTATTTAATAGCCCTTAGCAAGTAACCAAGTGTAACATTGGCATTAATTGGAAATAGGAAAAAATTCTAAAAATTCAATAATAGTTATTGTCTCTCAAAATGATGTGATACCCAGTGTGAAATTTGTAAATAACTGCTAGCTGGTGCGATCACTTAGAATTTCTGAATGTAGTAACTTTTACATATTAGATACGAATAAATATTCGCGTATTTCTAATATAAATAAGTTCATACTCAGTGTTATAGTAGATAGTCAAACAATTTTAGTGCAGTGATTTTAAGTAAATGTACGAAAATTCGTAACTTCTGTGGCTCTTAGCATGTAAGCAAGTGTAACACTGGCATTTGTTTGGAAATTGGAAAGATGTGTAAAAATTTCTAATGCAATAATGGTAATTACTGTATCTTATGATGCGGTGAGAATCAGTATTAAATCTGTAAATTTTTACTAACTGGTGTAATGACTTAAATATTCGCGTAATTCTAATATAAATAAGCTCATCTTCAGTGTCGTAGTAAATCGTCACACGATTTTAGAGCAGTGCTTCCGAGTGTACAGATAAGTTCTTAAATAAATGTAAGAAAAAGAAGTTCGTCTTTCCGTAGTCCTTAGCAAGTGAGCAAGTGTAACATTGGCATTTATTTGGAAATAGGAAAAAATTATTTGGAAATTAAGGAAATGTGTGAAACTTTCTAATGCAATAATGATAACTACGGTCTCTCTAATGAAGTGACAGCCAGTTTTAAATCTGGAAATAACTTCTAGCTAGAGTAAGGGTCGGGTATGCACCAACATTTTATTTAGGTTACTTTCTGGAAAGACAATAAAAGACTCGTATTTTAATAGCTAGATGTAAGGAATAATTGTAGTTATAGGTAAACAATTATAGATCTTAAACAAAAGCCTTTGTTTGATTTGAATAGGGTGTAAGCCGATATCTTTTGCAGCTGTTAGGAATGCAGCAGAACTTGTAGTGGTAACTCGGAATGGAGAGGTTTTTGTAATTTGTATAAAACGCATCTGAATATGACTGTAGGACGAAGAAAGCTAAGTTTGGTGCGTGTGGTAGCTCTACGAGTTATACGGAGAATTACTGTAACAGATCACAACTTGTTTAACCCTTGCTTCACTAGGTGTAGCACAGCCCGACACCGCAAGGAAATTGTTAATAAGACTGTGTGCATCTCTTTTACTCACTAGGTATAACACAATCCGACATCGCAAGGAAACTTGTTAGTAGGGCTGTGGACGCACCGACTCTTTGCCTCTCTTTTACTTCTCTAGGTGCAACACAGTCCAACACCGCAAGGAAACTTGTTAGTAAGACTGTGTGCGCACCGACTATTTGTCTCACTGTACTTCTCTAAGCAGTACACAATCTGGCACCGCAGTGACCTCGCTCCTAGCCAGATTGTAAACCGCCCTAACTTATTTTCTTACTGTGGTTTCTGCCACGAGAGGCACCGGACAAAAACCTAACTTTCCCTGCTGCTAGACGAGCCACCGACAACCGTCCGGCGTCATTTTAGTCTACGAAATACCGCAATAATTGTAAAAGTATGTAGTGCATTTACACTTGGTTATAATAAAGAATATTAGATCTCCATGACGTCATTTTCTTTCGGTGTGAGAAACGAAGGCCTTCAGCCCCTATACGACCTGAGTAAGGTTAACCAAGTACCACCGTTTAGAGTAACTGTCTATAACGTAGCGGAAGTACGCCATAATACCGAAACATACACAACGTAGGTACGTATACAAATTAAAGCCAAACAGGGTGTGCACCGTTACAATAGAAATTTGAATCTAGCAACTATTTCATATTAAATGACAATAAATATTCGCGGATTTGTAATATAAAGAACCCCATCTTCAGTGTTGTACTAAATCGTTAAACGTTTTTAGTGTAGTGCTTTTGAGTGTACCAATAAGTACTGAAATAAACGTAATAAAACGAATTTCGCATGTGGGCAGGTGGGCAAGTGTAACACTGGCATTTATTGGGAAATTAAAGAAATGTGTGAAGCTTTCTATTGCAATAATGGCAATTACTGTCCGTCAAGAGGAGTAACAGCCAGTTTTAAATCTACAATTAATCGTTAGCTGGATTGTCATACAATTTTTAAATCTAGCAACTATTACTACTACATATTAAGTACCAATAAATATCGGCGTATTTGTCATATAAATAATCCCATCCTCAAGCTGCAGTTAGTCAGCTTAAGTGTAGTGCTCTTAGTATACATATGAGTTCTTCAATGAATGCAATTAAAACGAAATTCATTATTTCCGTAGCTCTTAGAAAACAAGAAAGTGCAACACTGAAATTTATTTGGAAACTGGTAAAACGCGTAAAAATTGCTATTCTAATAATGGTAATTACTGGGGAACGGGGACAGTGTCACGACCTTGAGCCGGTTCACGTGCGGACGGATCAGTCACACCCTTCGAGAAACGACCTTGGTGACTCATGCGCGCGAACACGTCAGCGTTGCGGGAAGGATCGAGCAAGATCTGGACGCTTCCGGAATGACTCACCCTGCGCATATATAAATACGGGCAAAGGAAATAAGAGGACAGTCGAAGTCGAAGTGGAAGTCCGAGTGCCGACTCCAGCTTGAAAGAACCTGCCATATAAATAAACCCGTGTGTACATAAATCTAGCGAGGTAAAAACGCGTGTATAACAAATAAATATAGCCATATAAATCATTAATGTTGAAATCGCGTGTAAATAAATAAAGTATATCTGTTGTTAGAAATAGTCCTGTTAGTTTATAAATAATGTGTATTCCGCCTTAATAGTTCTTGTGTTGTGTAAATACATTAAGATAAATCGTTGTAAATAAATGCTTAAAACAGAAACGGCCTATAATTTTTAATAGCCCAAAAAAATATGTAAGTAACTGCGCTAGATGATTTACTGTCATGCAATTTGTAATATAAGTAATGTTGCAGTTAGACAGTTTTAGTGTAATGCTTTTTAGGGTACAGATTAGATTAGGTTTGGATAGGCAGCCATGGTTACCTCTCCTATGCTACTACCTACAAGATCTATTGTAATGAAAACCCTTGCTGAGTCCTAGGTCTAATTTTTAGCTCATTTGTGGTAAAATACAGTGCTTGATTATATTTGTGTTGCGAGTTTGCTTCAAGGAATTGATTCGCGTGTTTTAATTTGGACACTCTTTCCTACTATTTAAGTTTTTGCTTGTTGAATCAACAGTTATTTAATTGTTTGAATGTACTGTTTGGAACACCACAAAAGGTTTCTACAAATAGAGTATTTACATCTTTCCTGGAAAGTTCATCTGCCAGTTTGTTACCTTTGATTCCTAAATGTCTCGGAACCCATTTTAATGTAACTTTATTCCTTTCTGCAAAGTAATTAAGTTTTTCCCGGCACTCCCATATCAGTCGTAATTTTATTTTATCAGCGTTTAGGACTGAGAGGAGAATAAAATGGATAAAATGCAGATTCTGCCATTGAGGTAGTAATTTTATTTTATGAGCGTTTACGGCTTGGAGGAGGATAAAATGTATAAAATGCAGATTCTGCCATTGAGGTAGTTTCTTTCGATGTTTACTTCTATACAAATAGCCGTTATTTCAGGTTGGAAAACTATTGGGTTTTTTTCCAATGGCTTTGAGATCCTTGGTCCAGGAGCGTGTAGGCCTATTCCTACTATTTTCTCCGTTTTAGAGCCATCGGTATACCAGACTATTGTACCTTGATCGGTTTGAGGGCAGTTTGGTTGCCACTCAGTTTTCTTTGGGAAAAGTACAGTGAATTACTGCAAAGACAGACGGGTTCATAAATAAATGCAATTAAAACTAAGTTCGTTATTTCTATAGTCCCAAACAGGTAAACAAAATAACAATGGTGTTTATTTGGAAATTGGGAAAACGTGCGACGATTTCTATTACAAGAATGGCAATTAATGCCTTTTTAACAACGGCAACATTTTTTTAATATCAAACATGTTTAGTTATTATGATGTTTTTCGAAAATATTACACTGCCTTGGCAATGTCTTGGATATTCGATAATTTTGTCAATAGGTACACAGTTATTCTGAGCTCTGTTGAAAAGTATTTTTCGCCTTTGCGATAGTTAAAACGGCGACCAATTTGAAGAACTGGAGCTTGGTTACATCAGATTAAATATCGACGCCGCTACTGATTTTTATACATGGAAGATTTGTTATCACGCGGCTCAGGCTCGGGGGGGAAGGGGAGTATCAGTAATTGGTCAGCTATGGTCGATCAAAAAGACTATACGTGATTTTGAGTGTTACCGTTCCGTAAATGTAGCTACTTGAGTGTATTGCCAGCCCCTCGAGGCAACTTCGACATTGTCGGATGTAACAAGCTCCTCGACCATAGCCTATCAATCTCGTCCCGCTTTGTGCTGCCGTTGAAATTCATTTCGACTCACCTTCCGATACTTGAAGGAACGCCCAATTGTCCCGCTATCTATCGTTCAACCGACGCTCTATCCTAATGTTATGTCATGCGTAGATTGACGCCAATTCGCCCGTTGTCATGCCTTGAGCTGTAGCTGTACATTTTTCGTTCATCAAGATGGTCTTTCAGCCTTGTAGCTGTAATTTATTTGTGAAACAGGGTGCAATTTGTGTACCCTTGGAGTACGATGTCCTTCCCAGAAATTCCAACGCAAGGTAAATCATACCCTGGAGCTGAGCACACACTTCCCGTCGTCGAGGAATATCTTCCTGGTGTGATTCCCCTATCGTATTATCGGCAGACACATCAGATGGCGCCCACAAAATAGCGGATTTCTCCCGGTACCTTTCCAGGCACAATTTGTTTTGACTATCCCGAGCGAGGCTTTTCTTCAACACACCACCACCCCTTCTTACAAAAGCAGTTCGAGCACTTTTATAGCTTGTTATGTGTTGTAAACGGGGTTTCCCCTTAAATAAACAACTACATGTTAGCTTTAACACATTCCCCTGGTTATTATTTAGTGATATCGCTTTGTTTTTATCGAAATTTGCATGACAAAAATTTGTTTTTCTTTGACGACACCAACAAATGTACTTTTGTATAACTACGCTAAATTAATGTAGATCACGTTGATGCCGGCGCAGCAAAAACACGCGTTAGTTAACTGTGGAAATACATAAACAAATACTTTAAAAGGGCTAACCGAAAAATAAGAACTACTTTGCTAACATTAATACATGCCACTTCTTTATCTACCAAAACAATTTTGAAGGGTGAAAGCACGTTTTTCGTTCAATTTTAATGATGGCGGTATTTTGCAAGGGATAAATGTATTGCACCATTTTAGCAAAACAGTTTCAACGTAAACGATACTATTCTGTGGTATCAGCAGAAGCTTCAAACCGACTACTCGAATTGAACATAATACCGAAGCTACCGGTCAAGTCAAAAGTACTTACTTACACGAAAGAGAGGGCAGCCGGGGAAGGTATTTCCCGTAGATTCTCATCGGGCTTTCTACTTCGCACGTTCTCAAAAGGGGTCCAATTAGCGCGACTTGCGAAGCTCGCGAGATATTTGCGCGGGCTGAAAGGTTACCGAAAGCTCAACTTCGCAGGTTCAAGTTCACCACTAGACTAGAGCGAACCACTTAATTAAACTTGTAATTGCGTTTACAATCAAGCTTTTATATTATCTTTGTTAATTATCGTCCCCAAACGCGATGCTCCAATTAGTAATTGTCCATCGTATACCCCATGCTTCCAGAAAGGCAATTACTAACCTGGGAAATTGAACGACACGATTGTTCTTGGGTTATTATTTCCATTCTGCTAATTATTAAAAGCCAAGCACGAGCAACTTTGTTCCTGCAAAATTGTGACCAATCAGCGACGTGTATACCCCCTCAGTTATTTTCAGGACACCCCCCGTATCATCGCAGCCCATTGAAAGTGCCTCGTCCTCTCGGCTATTTTCGTTCAGGTGTTAACAAAGAAAGCCCGAGCTTGCCGGTCATCAATTTAAATTCAATGAGCTTTGGGTCTTTAGAGCAACATCCTTCATATTTGATATTATTTCAGGCGAGTTTATTTTGCTGCCATCACGCGAGCTCCACATTTCCATTATCTTTATGAAACGCGATGTCAGAAATTACGGCTGCCTGTAGCTGTTGCTTATTTTAACACGACAGGTATTGTTCGGCCAAAAATAACGTCGAATATCGGACGGTTGTCCTTTTCTTGAAGAGAGACTGCAAACCGGGAACCGGTAATGCCGCGAGCGTAATACCCCATTAATAATGATGCAGAAGTCGGACAGGGTAGCAAAACGGAACTAGCAGCAGTGAAATAGCAACAAAAAGTAAACATAGCTGACGCTTCCGGTTCCATTCGTTTTTGTAGAAACAAAATATGGAGACATTCATTAGGAGAAACTCATTTTTCGGACAATTGATAAATATATTTGTCAGGAAATAATAACATACTTTTAGGAAGGAAACCGTCAAAACTCATAATTCTGAAATGTAAGAACAAAAATTTCACGTTAAAATCATTTCGCTACCAACGATAAATTTAAAATATGCTCCAACAAATATAAGTCGGGTAGCAAGCTGTGAATACTCGAAATAGGCCCGTAACCAATAGCGTTCAACGGAGGAGGGAACACTAAAATGATCGAAACCAAATACGGGCGCCGCCAACTTGATCGTTCAACAACTCGCGAGTCTAAACTGGAAGAATTCCCGGTGGTAATCGCATCTTACATTGAAAGGAGATACACCTTTATCAGACGCATGCTCTTTGATAAGCTATAACCGGTTATAGAAAGGAAAAAGGCATATACGGCGCAATTAAAATTATATTTATTTTCAATGCCTACATGCAGACAAGTAATATAAAAGAGTAGTTCATCGTACGGAAATAAAATATTGTATCTAGGGTATTTAAAGACACACGTAATTGAGTCAAGCCCAATATTAACCCCGCGGAGTGTACACGTTGCGTTCACAGCATAACGTATGTAATTTATAATTTCAAATGTACGTTTATCGCACAAATAAACATAGCGGAAGGTACGTACGAAATAAGCATATAGGTAAATCACTACTATATTAATACAGAAATGTTAAAACCGGCATGAACAGGAAAATTACAACATCGTCAACTGATACACTTATTAGCGCTGATACATTATTAAAGTGCAAAAATATGTAATTATAGTATAAAGCTGTAGCATATTTGTTGGATACAACGTCGACCAATAAATCGAATGTGCTTTCAACCTCGTCTAGCTGCTGAATAGAACAGCTACCAATGTAGACAAATCGTGCAGAATACGAAAGGGAAGTCAAAGCTGAGCCGTAATTGTCATCAATTACATACACTGAAAAATCCAGATATTCAAATCTATAATGAGACCAAAATTCACAAAAAAAGAAAAGCCTTCCATACGAAAATCCTAAAAACTATAAAATTCTAGAAAAAGCCACAAAGACACAATTATCGTATAGATGCCTTTGGGAAAAACTACTTACTTCAGTTATAAAACGGCTCAGTGCTCCAATTTGTAGAGGAGATGGTTATTTATTGAAAGACATTTAAATATTGGATGAAAAGTGTAAAAGGGCGTTTGGCCTACAATTGTTCAACAACCATAAAAACCTGCTATATCCAATAGATCCACCCGCTGGTGTATTTTCCCAAAATACGTCATACTAATCAATCCAACAACAAGAATTTGGAAAAATTACGGAGAAGCATCAATCACTAAATCAAAAATCCCCATAACGGGTCATATGGAAAGTCTTTGACGATTTCGACGAATTGTTTTTAGCTAGTCCTGGTTCAATAGACACCATCTTCTGCACTAAAATGCCAGCTGTGAAACTTCAACATGTACAAATAAACACTTAATTTGTCAGGTAAATAATGAGCTCTTCGAGCTAAATAACCTACGTGACTCTTTCAAAAGGAGCTTGACAAAACCAGGAAATATCACATAACACGAGGAGGAAAAATGCAAGAGTCGAACTGAAACATTCACCTGCAATTCTCAACCTTGTGGCAGAAAAACACCTATATCTTTTAACTTAGCCAATAAGTAGCTTTTAAGAGAAACTAAGGTGAGCTAGATCGTTAGGGCAGACGTTAGTAAATTAAATCAAAAATAGAGGCTAACGTCGAAATGACCGTAAAAGGTGTTAATAAATATTAATCAGTACCGAATTATGTACAATTCCAGCTAAATTCTATCACTGCTCCACTTGCTGGCCATTTGACAGAGTAAATTATCTGCATTTGTAATAAGGAGACAGCCCGATACCTCAGCATTTGACGTAAAATGTATATTCAGTTGTTCTACGTAGAAAAAAGTGAGTGGGAAAAATTCCCATTTGACATCGTTACATGCCCATTTCTTTTCCTTTTTCTTCTTACACAACTTCTTGCTTCTCTTTCAGTATTTTCCTCTACTCAAAATCAAGTTTCCCACATTTTGGTATCCTATTGGGAACTACATACGAATGGCAAAAATTAAGATACATACTAACGAAAATACAGGAATATCTCCTGCAAGATCATGTATCAAACAACACTATTAGAGAGTAGTCGAGTAGTGTAATGTCCAAGACATCGTGAGTTGGTCAAAAGCAAGAAGGCACTGATGGAACCACGTCCGAAGAATTGATAAGTAAGATTGGCAAAATGGACATTGTTGGAGAATCCAAACACTACAAGACCCGTGGGATAATTTCCAAAAAGATGACGCGGATGTTCGGTTTCATCATCAGCTAAAAATTAACTCATCCCGCATCCGAGGCAAATCGGAAATCACAACACTTTGTCTTAAATGAAAGAGGAAGAAAATTTTTCATCCACACCTTTGTTTTCAGCTTTGCGTCCTAGCCTGATTTGATGATTCCGTCTTTCGTCTAGTCAAGTAGTATTTGTAATTACTTTTACTCATCAAATATACGCGACAAAGTACTTTGAAAATATTTAAAATGATATGGATTGGATAAAAAATTGTTCCATGTCGATATTAGCATATCTCGTTTGCGTTTCCGCAAAATCATTTTTTTTAATATCTTTACAGTGCAAACAAGCCATGAAGATATTCGATAATGATGTAGATAGAATAGACAATGCCACAAATCGAGTTTGTGTCCTTGATGCAATAATGCCATATGTGTATGCTGAATACTGTATAAAACCCGTACCTAATCGGACCATATATACTATATAACTCAGGAAATATTGACAACAGAGACGATAAATGGAGATTCAGGACATTTCCATATTGACATAGAAATGTGAAGCAATCTGTTAAAGGCATTCGAAATGCAGTCGATTTTTTATACTGCGTCGACACATTGTTATGTAGATTTAAAACACAGATGCCGCCGTCACTGATATCATGCAAGCGGAAAGGGTATTTCGCATCGAACTTCTTGCCGTGAACGCTAACCGAGGAGCGGGAGTCAGAAGCCAGTGAACTATCGCTGAGTCATGGAGTAGTTCACAGATTTTCGTTTGAGTGTAATGTGATTCGCCAATTTGGCGTATTTCACGGCCCTAGTGGTAACTTACGGTTTTTTTCCGAATATATATATAAGCTTACCATACATAAGACTACTTGAACTTCTGTTCACGTCCCGGTGGTGTATTGCAGAACTTCAATTTCGACTTCGTATCGAATTCCACAAGTAAATCAACTGAATTCCACCTCCATGGCTTCATATCTCTTCCACTCTTGCTGGCCCGAGATCGCCCAAAATCTTGGCCGATTCCACTGGTCCAATAGCCGTTAACCAATTTTTTTTCTCCAGCCTGGAATTCAGCTGCCTCTCCTCCCGTATCGTAGCGTCAGTTTTTACTGCACTTTAGCTAACGGGCCTCAATCTTGAGCGCATTCCCGTATGGAATGTGTAAATACTATTTAGAATTGGTAGCTCATTTGTCGCCTGCCTTCCTTAATCTGTTAGGTAGAATCCTCAACAGCAATTTGTTGTGGGTAACATGTAACACCTCTCACAGCTATGGCCAACGTGAATTATACTAGATTTAATTCTGCTTGATTTCTTCTAAAGCAAAATGCAGTATTCAGAAAAAATTGGGAAGTGCGACTCCGCGCGTTGAGTACGCACATCTCCCATTGGCGTGAGTAAAATTTTCCCTGTCATCTTCTTCATCTTTCGCAAGCAATCACCTGCTCTTTCAGTGTGACAGCACGCTAGCTAGTTGAGCGTGAGAAAGATCAATTATTAGTCTATGTTGAAAGCAATGCGCTTTTTCGATACGTTTTAACATTTCTTTTTCCAAGAAATTGTTTATTATCTGCACATTCTACCCCTAAAACGTAATTATTGAACTGAAGAAGGCATTAGATAAAGGCGCACACTAGAGTATATCTGTGTTCTGGATTGCCTCGAACGCAATCAAAGAATTACATCTGAGAGACTATTATTCTATATTGACAAGAATTTAGATTAAAATATCACCATTGGGATACTGAAGACATTTGAAAAGAACTTAGAGTATATGATTGTCTACATCCACATGAATATCGGCAAAGATTAGGTAAACCATTGTTCTACATCGACACCAACGTATTGACTTTATAGTTTGCTTATAAACTGTTGAACCATTTGAAAATAATATTTGAATATATTTAGTTTCCAAGAAATGGTTGCTTATCTCATTATAAAAATTTCATCATTCAGGTACTGAAGATGTAATTTTGTAATTGTTTATGTCGACATAGACTTACTTTCTGCTTTGTATGTAAAATTGTCACCTTTTGAATCCAATTTAAAATAAAATTCCATCAAATGTACGAAATTAGTGGTCCAGCCATTCTACAACGGTAGATTACGTATTCAATCGTTCCAGATCGACATGGGTACAATGGCTTCAAATTTACAGTTTACTATGTTGATTTGACTGAAGACGTTTGCTAAAGGTGATGCTAGAGTAGATATTTGTTCTATGTCGATATAATTATATTAACTTTATTTAATGAAAATGTATAACTCTCTCGAGCAATCATACTGTATTGAATGTAGTCATTACGTGCATTAATGAGAAGGTCTCTCGTAAAGACGTATATCTATAGGTAAGTGTTGTTAAACCACTTGAAAAATTGACGCCGCCACTACATTTGGCGCTCTCGAAGACGAAAGGAGTTGGAAATTGTCCCCGCGCAGTATTACTTTCGACAGGTGGTTGATGTCCCACCGGCAAGCTAGAAACGGCGTGCGTACAGCCTAGAAGTCTGAAATACCGTTTCCTGCCTTGTTGTGGTGCAATGGAATTTCACTTCGAGCTCACCAGCATGTAGAGCGACGCTCTGATCCGCCGCAACCCTGCACACCTTTAACTATAACGCTCGTTGTTTTTTCCCTAGTCATCCGTTGAACCGACATCCGAGGTCTCTGCATTCAATGATGTGTAATGTATTTCTGAAGTAAGTCATATCTGAAAGCTGAGTGTATGTTCTGTAACCGAGGGGAATCTTTTTGGTGGTAACACCTATTTCATCCCTGGCAGACACATTAGGTGGCGCCGAACATAATTATCGTGTTTTTATCCTCATTTCTAGATAAAATTCATATCTATATAACGTATGCATAAACAATGGAGACATGGCTGTAGACTAGTTAGATCCAATGTTGGCAGATGTATAATGAAGGCCTACAATACTCAAAACTGCAGTTTCAAACTCGAATTCTGAAAATACCACCACCGATCGGTAACCAATGTGAGTTCGTCTCGCTTTCTCGCTCGCACACCTGAGCTTTTTTGACAATGAAGGCTAACTATGATCACATTTTCCATATGTATTCAATTTCTTGAATTAAAACCGATGCTTTTATTCGAATGTATTCTACTAATTGTAAAATATTTGATTGCCACTGGTAGTGATTTGTAGATCCAATGGCTCATCTCTTAGTACATATAGGATTTCTAGTTTAGATGCAAACCTAGGGCCACTGACTATTGTTCGCAGTTTCTTATCTATAAAGTTTCAAATATGTACAGGCATTTTCTATCCGATAGAGAAGCATTCGTTAATGGAAAATTCTCAGGGCCACATGGCGAAATCTATCTCTGCTTGTTCAATTCCAGCAAAATCCACAAAAGAAGTTTTACACACGACAAACAAGGCCGCTGATCAGCCCTTTACAGCCGTTGCGTAAAAAGCCCTAGAGCAGACTAAATTCTGTTCAATCGCTTCTAAATTTCGCAACCGATCGCGTAAAATAAACATAAAGTTGGGAAAGCGTAGGACCCGTTTAACGCTTCCTGCAGACAAGCTCCTGCGACGGCCAGAGCTTCCCAATAAATCGACCCTCGGACAAAGCTTTGACCTGACTGTCCGCTGGCCATTGTTATGGAAGTCTCTCCAAACCCGGAAAAGACGTTTGCTTAAACAAATAGCCGGGAGCCGGAAGCATATCACGGATATTTGCTCGGCGGACCCTTCAAATTTAATAATAACGCCCCCGGTGCTCGTAAAAAGAGGCACCTAGAAAATTCTGTCAATGATATATAAACAGCAGCAAATTTGATTGATGGGCTGGTTAGTCGTAAAAAGTTGTTATTTTAAGGAAAGGTTCTGACTTCCGAAGCAGGTGTTGATTTTCTGAGGATAGATAAAGTCCCAAATTTGAGGCGTCTGGTACATGAATTTATCCGAATACCGTTTGATATTTGAGGAAAATGAAGAAAGAAAATTCAGTAAAAGCTCTTCTTTACTAAAGCAAAAACGTAATAGGAAGATTGGCTTGTCCAAAACTATTATTTTTTTGCTTCAACTAGATGCAGCAAGAAATAATTTAGAATCATATCAAATATAGCAGCTACCAAAATCTATCATTTTTGGAACAAAAGTTATAGGGCTTTAAGAACAGCAAACATTTAAATTACTATGTTGGGTACAACCGTACAACACAACATAAATACTAGAACAATAAGCCGGATATTGTAACAAAAGTTCAACCGCAGCGCATGTAGAAATAAAATTCAATAAATACTGGAGATCAAAAACAGAATTAATTTATGGATAGAAAACTTGAAAAACTCATAGTGACCGTATCATAAAAACTACTAGAAAAATAATTGAATCTACAACAAAACTGGGTTAATCAAATATTGAAGGATAGAATAATGTTATTTTCATAAGTGGTCGTTACGGGAAAATGCCGTCTCGTTTCGGGTACAAGCACCCTTCCTATTATGAACGTATAATTAGTGTATTTGGGCCCCGTTCTTATGAAAAGCATAATGCCAGTCCACGTTGGGTGTCCTGTTACTCAGACTTAACTTTAACCGACGCCACTTGCAAATCACTAACTTCAATCTTTTAGGATAAACCTTCCTGACCTGTCTGTTGCTTTTCCAATGAAAACTAGAGCTTAACTCGAGCTCTCAGCAAGTCCTACGATGTCTGAGCCCCTCTTTCTCCATTAGCCTGCAGATACAAGCCGTTGATGACCTACAGAACGACTCCTGTTGCTCGACCGCTCCATAAAACGCCTTAAATTCAGCCATTGTCTCACACCTAGGACTCCAACGAAGGTCGCTGCCTACCTCTAGCTCACAGGACATCATTACACTGCTCGAACCTCGTACACAATCTCGACAAACCAGCTACCACTCTATGCACTAATTAAACACTTTTTATAAACATCTGCTGAGGTGCTACGAATTAATGCAACCTACTACAGCATACCCAAAGGATATAGAATTAATTTCAAACACATTGAATTGGGAAAAGGGTATTTATTCAAGTATTAATAATTATTTAGTGGGGAAGGCAAAATTAACAGCACTTCACAGCTTGGCTTCCTTTTCCCAATTTTTTGTCTTCGATCTTGCATTGTTCTACATTACTTCCAAAACTGCTCTGATTACATTTTGTTGGTCCAATCAAGGCTAACACTATTTTTAATACTGTTTTACAAAGTGTTATCAACGCCCATGCGATTTTATACAATTTGTAACATTAAACAAGAACATTTCTGGAACATTTTAGAAAATAATTTGATATGCTTAAAATGTTATTAATTGCTATTATAATCATAAAGGCTTAAAATGTGTTTATGAACGCGGTTGAATTGCATGTCTTAAGTACATTTAAATACAACTGTAAATCAAAACCAAGCTTTTAATTGCTTTTGAAGTTCTATGTTTGGGGTTTTACATCAAGCTTCTGACTTATCACTTCGGTGGAATTAAGCTTAATTATTACCCCTGTTACAAGATTTTGCATAAATAATTCTTTTCCTGAATTGATTATCATCTTAATTAATTATTAAGTGTTTTTCGGAACTAATTGGGGTACCGACCTGAATCAAGTACTTGGCGTCAGTAGCACTTTCCATTGGTTGTCAATATTTTTACAGTGCGAATATTTTTGCGTTTGTGGGTTTTGGGATAAATTCAATCTGAACCACAAAATTTAACTTTAATCAGTAACGCTACTTTTTCTTTATGCGCTTTTTACCTGCTATTTAGTAATATCGTGCTCTCAATATAGATTACTGATTAATATTTCAGGAATGCGAATTGATCATACCTCCGTCAACTCGTATCATTTACTCTTTACTCATAACATTTAATTGTTGGATTTAAACGCCTGTTTCTTTCTTTTTTGAGATAATGGTTTAGCGTATACTATCCAGCTTTAAAGAAGAAATTATACTACCCCTTATTTGTTAATTAGAATTTTATGTATGCGTCCTTGTTCTCCTAACGTAACAGAAATTGGTTAGTAGCTCTTTTCCGATATGCACATTTTTTAGCAAAACGCTTCGGGTTAGTTGCTACTTGACACCCATATTTCTTGGAGCGGTTTAGTCTTTAGTCTAACCCATGACCACTTCAGAGAAGTCGGCTGCGGTTGCTAATTTTCCTTTGACAGATTAAGGTGGAGTAACAAGAAAAAAAATGTCGCCCAACGTGGGGCTTTGTTAATCTAGTGCATCCACTTTGTGTTCGGTATATTTAGTTATACATTTAGAATTAATTTCTTTAATATAGTATATAATCGCATGCTGTTTATATGAGTTGAATAGTTTGCATGTTTAGGTACAGCTAGTATTCCATAATATCGTCAAATTATTAGCCGTTTATTTGTGTTTTAATAACATAATACCTTTTGGAGTAAACATAGTAATTTATTTGAGTGTTAATACAAATAAGTAACACACTAGTTTTCTAATATTGGTATTTTTGTTCAATATCCGAATATCAATGTTAACGGATTACTTGATGCAGGATATCTCTTACTTAGGACTTAGGATTGACCGTGGTGGTAACGTTAGCTTCCTTGAAGTCAATTTTGCTTACAGACAAGAATTGGAAGCATGCGGAGCTAATACCTGCATCACAATACTTTTAGAAAATTGTTTTTTATTAATTTAAGAAATAGGCACAAGTGCCTTGTGACCAACGAGTGTAGAACAAATACAGTTTTAAGCGTTTTCCTTGTTTTGGTGATTTTAAAATAAACCATCTGGCCTTCGAGGAGTTTGGGTGTGCTGACTGACGAAGTATTAAAACTTTATATCAATTCTTACAGCGATTAAGAGCAGGGCCGTAGCTACCACCGGGGCAGCCGGGGCAGCGCCCCGGGGCCCCCGAACATAGGGGGCCCCCGAAGACGGAGGAAGTTACTTTACGAAATTTTCTTTAAAACAGTTTTGAACCGAACTTAGCCTGTTTAAACATTAAATACAGTTTTATGTTAAACCCAATGTGACAAGTAAATATGTGTTTTTTCAGTTTTAAATGTGCATTCTGCCACAGAATAATACCCTAAATCTGAATGGCCTCTCTGTGTCGGCGCTTTTGATGTCAGCATACTCAATTTTTGTGACCTTGAAATTGTCCGCCATGATCCTAGTGGTGTGCAGAGGCGGTAAATTCAAAATTATGCGCCTAAATTTTAAACTGAACAGAAATAATCCGTACGTTTAAAATCCATGCAATTTATATGGAAATGCACAGTACACCATCTGCCACCAAAAGATCTTTCTGTGCACTCATATTAAATTAATATTTTAAAACCACTTGCACAAAAAACATAACCTTCTTATAAGGGGTTATTGACCGCCACAAGTACACGTGTAAAATATGGAAAACAGCTGACTGCACACCACCAGACTCGCGCATGCGCAAAGAAAAAACTAGCTAAATTTTCAGCTGACAGGCCATTCTGTATTATTCTGTGATTCTGCTATCTTAACAGAAAAAACACCAAATAGTAACCCCATTAAAACGGCTTACTAAATGAAAGTGGTGTAGAGGTAAAGGGGAAGAAAATGTGGGGGCCCCATAATTATTTGTTGCCCCGGGGCCCCTAAGCCTGTAGCTACGGCCCTGATTAAGAGTGTTAATTAATTTAAATTTTGCCTACAGCATGTGTCATTTTGTACTTAAATTTGAAATTTGTCCTTCAATTCCAACTTATCAATTTATCCACAGAAATTGAAGAGTGTTTCATTCTAGATTAAGTTTTAGTTTAAGCATTTGTTTCGATGGCTCTGTGTGATTTTTATGTTCTGCCTCTCAGTCAGTCTTACAAAGATTGCAAAAGATCCATCTTCATCCATCTTCAGCTAGAAGATCATATTTATTTAAATAGCTTTACACGTTTATCCCCACTAATTTTCTATTGTTGTTGCAGAGTGATGCCTCGGCGCCGTGCAATAAAAATTGAAATTTGCAAGCTAAAGTAAAGGTATTCACTTTCGCTTTAAACAAATTGTATGAATAACATTGACTTTGAGTTGATAATTTGTAAAAACTGTATTAAAAACAGTATTAGCCTTGATTGAAACATGAAATGTAATCAAAGCATAACGATTTAAGATGAAAAACAACGAAAGAAGGGGGAAGGGAAGCCAAGCTGTGGCTTCCTCTCAAATAACCCATTAAAAAGCGAATAAATACCCATTTTTCCCAATTCAGTGTTTTCTAATTAGTGCAGTGTTTTTTGGGTAGGCTGTAGAACGGTTGCTTTGATTCGTTGCACCCCTCCAGGAGTTTTAAAGAGTGTTGAATAGTACTTCGAGTGGTAGCTGGTGTTCCTGTGGCAGTTTTTTGGAGCTGTTTCGAAGTTAGCATAGCCCTGGAAGTGGGAAGAAGGCAGCGACATTTGTGCTAAGCAGCGCGGAGCCCTAGGATTGGGGCCAAGACGGAGTTCTAAGCAGTTTTGAAGTGGTGCAAGCTGAAGGCGGCGTTCGAAGAGGTATCTGGCTTATTACAGCAGGCCAACGGAGAGAAAGAGGACCCCTGTCCGGCGTGGGACTTGCTGTGGGGACGCCTGGTGTCCTATTTTCATTAGGAAAGCCAAATAATGTTAGAGAGTTATATTATAGAATATGATGAAATTTTAAAGTGGCGTCAGTTTTTGCACATTTCCGGAAGAAGCACATCGTGAGTGTTTTGTTGTGGCGTCTATTTACTTACGTTTGATAAATCACTTAGACAACGTACTCTTAAGTAATCACTGATGTAATTATTAATACGAAGCCAACTTTTGATAAATTGTGAGGTTGGTGCTTGTAAAGTTGTTCCCATCAGTTGAAATATCTAATTTTGTAGCAGTCCCAATAGATAAATAAGTGGGGGCTTTAGCGATTATTTTTAAAAATCATAAAGTCCATGATAATTATCTTAATAGCAAATATATTGCCTATAATTGTACATTCAATCATATTTGCTAGGATGTAGAAAACCCAACCCTTTGAGACGATAGTCATTTATTTTAATAAAAATCTAATAATAATAATATCAAATGATAGACACACATAACAGTATATATCAGTATATTCAGAGTAATGAAACTCTACAGGGTTGATTCCAAAATCGTTGCTAGTACGAAACAGCCTTGCCTTACACTGATCTTTGATGTTGCAGCAAAAGATACCACAAGGTACAATATAATAAATATCAAATCGAACTTGAATGGAAGTAGCTACAACTCTTAACATTTTCTTATAAGCACGTATATTATTGTCAAGTTAATGTATTGTAAACCTATTTTCTTGGAAAAAATGAAAGCAACAAATAAATTTAGAGTTATTGATATTCTTTTAACTTCTTTAAGCCTGATACAAAAATTAATAGTACAATATAACATTATGACAGTTTAAAAAATTGTTCTTCCAACAAATGGCAGTCCTCGCGTGACGTTATTAAAGTTAAGCTCGAGGACCATAAACGTTGTCATGTCCTCCAATTTTTTAATTTCCGCAAAAGCACGTCCTTTGAACGCGAAAGTCCAGGCATGGAATCCCGCCCGGAGCATCCCGGAGTCGCCACATCCTATTTGTCCTGTCGGACCCTTTTTGCCACAGGCACGCCCCGTCCTCGTAATCGTTTTACGGGTATCAAAGTCGCTGGTTGTACCTTAAAAGGGTGTTTATGGGGCAGATCGCGACTGGCTGCTAACCGCCTTAGACGCAAACGGGACGTTGCCGATCGCGAAAGGTTATGAATCGAACTGGAATTTGTGATGTAGATGTTCGCGCCGATTCGTGCAGCTTGCGGTTTTGTTATTGTGGATAGGGTTCCAATCGGCGGCGCAGCACACATTCGATAGTTATTGCAGAACCACTGCGCCTCAAAGTTTAATAGAAACACTTAATTGGATCGTATGGGCTGCACAATTACATAAACTGAACAAGAAACAAGCTAGGTTACTTCTGCCTGGTGGCTTATTGCAATATTTATAAGAAGTATACCGTGTAAGTTAGTAGTTATTACCGGTTGATATTAAATTAATATGCATAACTGAAGAAATATGATAAACACTATTTTTATAGGTTGGTCCTTCGAGCCGGATCACTGTGTAACAGATTTCTTTCCTTGTGGGTATTGAAACAATCGATTAGTTTGATTCAACGTTCCACGCACTGTGATACTCACTATTTACATACCTATCTAACCCAGATGCATGTAATTCATATAACGAGACTAAAATAGTACTTTTTAACAAACTAAAATCACTAGGATAGAACGCAATGACACATACATAAGGAGAATTTTGTAATAGGACGAGAAAAATGGTTCAACTTTTTATTTTTTAAATTGATATTGGGTTTCCGTTTTTCTTTTTCACATATATATTTGAGAACAATTCCTTCGGGTCTGGGAGTTGGCATTCCTACTGGGCGCATCTCCAAGTGGCAGATAGAAGAACGCGTGAGGTCCTTGTTAGATAGCGTTACCTATCTTGAACCTTTACTCGCCACGGACACCATTAGCCGGGCCCCATGAGACAGCAAAAACGACTGCGACACCCGTCAGGTGACCGATGCCTATCTAAAAACCGGTAAGGTTCCAGGTCTATCCTACCTTTTACGACTCTGGGGGTCACCACCCAAGCTGTACAGTGCGCAGCTACCCCTGCCGAGGCCTATGGCCCCTGACCCAGACTGACCTAACCAACTGCCCCTGCAAGTCCATCCTCAATTGGACTACCCAGGTACCGAGGCGCCTAGGGGTTTGCCGTCCATCTGTAGTATTCATGTAGACAAAGTTTTCTTCGCTCCGTTGGATGAGTCTCTGTGGAGGCCACTTGGGAGCAAACGTCTATGCTATATCTCCAACGCCTGTGGTATTCGTTGTCAAGTTGATAAGTATAAGATTGGATAGCTCCACAGATGGTTTTGACGGCTGAACCGTGGAATCTGACGTTTATCCTATATCTATCGCACTCATAGCACTCATGTTGGCAAAGTTACCTTCGTTAGGTGAGTCTCCAGCGAGGTCATTTTCGCGCGCTTCTACTCCATATAATCTCCAGCCTCGTAAATGATTGTAGCGGTGACGCCGCGCCGAGGCGTCTAACGTTTCCCCGCTGCCTAGGTGGACACTCCTCCGAAATAGATATTCCTCATAGTACTTATGTTAGTAAAGTTGCCTCTGCACGGGTTGGTGAGTCTCCAAGGCTACTTTAGCGCACCTCCACTCCACATCATCTCCAATTGCAGGATCGCTTTTCCTACACATACGCGTTGCCCAGGTACCCGGTACTTGGGATTGGGTAGCTCAGCTAACTGGTTAATGGATAAATGTCATGAAACGTTTACCCGATATAGGAGACTAGTTGAAGTCCTATCGATAAAGGCCAGTGTTGATTACAAGTGGACCCGCGGGTAAGCACCCGTGCGGTGAATCGAAAGCTACCGCCGCGCCGTAGACCATCACCGGTATCCGTTCAGTAGTGGCTGCTAACGAACTGCATAGGGTTTAGGCCACCCTCGTGTATATGCTGTCCGAGCCAACCCGTAAGGTTTCGATGAAGGAATCTTGGTGGTTCAACCGCACCCGAAACGGGATAGTTATCGGGAAGTGGTAACACCACTTTAGCTTAGATTTCACCTAGACCTAACCCACCTCGATGAATCAAGTTTGTCATCGGGTCAGACCGTCGACTGGGTGAGCTTATTGGGGGTGGGGCTGCGCTTGGCCGCCATCATGTGGTGGCGTACAACACGTCTCTGGGAGCTATATCTGACTGGTAGCCTTGGGGTCAAAGTTAGATGGCCCAGGGTTGGTCTCCATGACAGACAGGGAGTCAGGAATATTAATTATTTTTTAACTCAACATGTAAACTAAATCCCTTAAAATGTGTTATAGATATCTCACCAACAGTCTGAGGCAGACCAACCACACGACGGGCAGCAACCACAAGCCCAAAGGAAGATGATCTTCATGGCTGAGCAAGAGGGGGAGTCAGGTGGTATCAGAGGTAAACCCCCAGCACACCAAGAGCTACAAAGAGGCTGTCAATGGACACCTCAGAGCAACTCTCATCGAGGGTAGCTAACGACAGTAGCCTTACTGACCCTGAACAATCACAAAATTCCAGGAGTGGTACTTTAGATAGTATTCAGAATCTGATAGCTCAACTGAGGCTGTCAAAGGGTGCTGCAATAGAGGGCCCACTTTGAGACTTAAACACGTGTCAATTTCGGTCACCCTTCCTCTCTAATCAATAATTCCAGAAAACACTTCTTCGATAATCCGTTAGGTTCTCAAATTTACAAGTACAAAAATTCAAATATTTTGAATTTACACAAGAACAGTGCTGTACAACAGGCAAATATATTTCGAATTCAGGATTTTACGGTGCGTTTTGCACGTACGCCGTACAAAGGCATGAATTTGCCCGAGTTATACCGTAATATGATTTCTATTAAAGCAAAAGCACAAATTCCCAGAATTGCAAATAAAATTGCCGCGTTTCCTGTGAACGCTGAAAATTAATTTTTCCAATACTCAGACACAGCCACGATCCTGCAAAACAAGTGTTTGTTAAATACAGTGTTATTCGGAAACTTTCTATTTTATTCGACTGCGGCAGCAAACTTTTTTGTTTTGTGTACTCTAGGCTTTGTGCATGTTGGCCATTGTTTAAAACTTTTGCAGTTCAACATTAATAACGATAGCTTGGTAGGTCAGCGTTTAACAGAACAATGTTATGTGCAAATCAAAGCATTTTCTAAAAGTTAAAATTACTATTTTGTGATTTTAATTAGTTTCGAACAAGTATAAAAATTAAGCACAATAAAAAGCCAGTCGGCGCAAATAATTACTGCAATAAATTTTGAAAACATTTGCATAGCGAGCTGAAGCATGTTGCTTCATATCAAGTTGTGGTTTTGTAGGTTTGCAACCACGTGGCCGTGAAGGCGGCACAAATGAAAACCAAGGCAATGACAACCTAAATTAGGAAATATTAAAGGCAATTACGTATAAGAGGACCTAAGGGCGAATAAAAGTCGGGGATATTTATTGAGGGTCATATCGCAGTAAAGCAAGAAACATGTTGTTCCGTAAGCCACCTCGCGAGCGCCGAGTTTTATTGCTTCCTTGAGACCGCTAGCTATTATTAATACCTTATTCTATTCCTGTACTTTTATTAAACTGAAAATAGATACATACGCAAATGGAACTACATATTTCTGCATCGCTCCTTAAGTGCAGCGTTATTAATGATTGCGACGCTAATAATTTATACGGTCGGGGCGGCGTCCCACAGGGCTCGATTTCAAGTCCTCTCTTATTTATAACTATTAGTTACAAACTTGGCTGCAACTAATAGACATAAGATAATAGAAAATTCCCTTAGTTTTAATTGGAATATTCAAATGAACACATTTATAAGCGCAGAGTATAATATTGCCGATGGACTTAATTTTTTCCCTTAGGCAATCTTTCACTTCGGTTCTCGTAACCCCAAGGTCATCTTGCCTATAAATTCTGACCCAAAGCAGAATCGAAGCCCGTGGGGCTCCCAGCTCGAAGTGGCTGATCGCTCCCACCACTAACGGGTGAAGTACGTAATCAATGTGATTTAATTTCTTCCGGCGCAATTAGAACTCTTCGATTTATTGGGACACACCGGTGCAGTTGACTAGTTGGAGTTCAGGTCGCCCTTTGTCCAGGCAGAGTCGGACTGGCTCATCGGTATTCGAAATATTAGTATACGCACCGGCGAAAAGCGGTGCGAACTGGCAATAACGCGAGCAGCCAACATATAATTTTGCATGGTAATGATACATTAGCTCATCTGCATATGACATTCTCGAAGTTAATTTTGCCTGGTACTCGTATAAGGTATACGGCTGCTTTTGAATTTTGGAAAATACAGTTAGTGCGGTTGTTTCAGGTCATTAAAAGCAAAACAGCGGCCTGGAAATTATTATTGCATTTCAGTATTAGCACCTCCGCACAGCAAAAACATAAAGCTTTTAATGGGCACAAAGCTCGCTCGCAGTATTTCAAAGCGCATTAGCGAACAAAACACAAACAAAGCATAATTCTAGCCGGGTGCATTGGTAATTGGGTTGCTTTATATTACATTTTAAATTTCCTGGCTTGCAGCGAGTATGCAGATTACAAATTCTGCCCTTGCAATCCGAAGAGAGCGCAGAGTTACTGCCTAATGTATCGAGCAGCGAATCCTATATCGCGCCCTTGATCTGTCGTTATTCTGTTTGCAAACTTGTATGTAGGTCGCTTATCAGTTTTATTTGGACGATCCATATCGCCCCAATAACTACCCGGCGTAATTGCCTAAATCACGACTCCGTTTACGACCGTCCGCCCTAGTTTTTCTAAAAATACGACTTTTCGTAAAATTTTAAATGACCTGAGTGGTTGTGAAAATTTTACCCTTGAAGACCACCCACTTTCAATTATTTTATATATGCAAAATATGTTAGGGCGAAAGTTTTCCTCATTCTCGAGCCCGTAACAGCAGAATTAACCTCTATTTTTAATTTAGTTGAGCCTAAATCGCTTCGTAAAACATTTATGGGCATTTACTTTTTATGCAAGGATTTTCTTTGTTACTCGACTCCCTAAAAATTTCACGTCCTCGTTTGAGCGGCCCCTTAGCAACAACCAGGATAACTCTGTTGATCCCTAATTAAATACTTATTAACCCACTTTGAGCTAACGCTGTAGTAATTAAAACAAGGGCGAAGATAAAGGCACTAAGATAGTCGGTTTAAAATTTTCCAAATTTTAATTACCAATTTGCACATCTTATCTTCTTTGAAAGCATTGGCTCATAAGTCTGATAATGAGAGAGTCAGTCTCATAATTTATATACCGTTATAAACAAGAATTTCTTTTCGTGGGACCAAGAAAACTTTCCTGGGTAAAATAACAATAATTAGAAGCGGTATTATCTCATAAAAAATATCGAAAATGTTCTACACCTTTTCGAATGCGAATTAAAGCTATCGGGCCAACCTCATCATTTAAGTTTTCTAAAATGAGCGATAACATATTTAATTACTAACATATTGCAGTAAGAATCCATTGGGTAAGGTATTGATGCATGTTTTAAAAGTATAATTTTTTTAAGTAGCACCATGTGCGACCATACAAAGAAATCACAAAAACTGTGGGGACCACTTCTAAATTTCGACCTATACCAAATTATCAAAAAGATGGTTGAAGAATTTCTTCGTGCTATTTTCTGTGCTGTGCGTGTCGTTGAAAAGCACCGGAGTTATCCGTCTTCACCGGCTTAAATCTATCCACACACCTCTATCTTCAGGGCATGTAAAGGAGTCGCACAGTGAAAACGTGCTCTTCTGAAGTCCACATCCTCATGTTTTGTCAGAAAAACTGTGGAGAGCATTTATGAATTTCGACCTATATCAAATTATCAAATATTGTTGCAAAAATCATCATAAAGTTGGTTGATCACGTTTAAGAATTTCTTCGTGCTTTTTGGTGCTGGGGGTGTCGTTGACAAGCACTGGAGATATTAGTCTTCGTCGAATTAAATATATCCACACACATATCTTCAAGGGATGAAGAAGGGCCTCACATCCTTATGTTTGATAAATTGGTATAACCGAAGAGATATAATCATGCTGAACCATAATTCGTTCGAAAAGAAGCTTCGAGTGAATATACCGTTATCCACATATTTAAGATACGTTTACATGTTTTATAAAAGAAAGAGAATGAGATGTTGTTCCAATATACTGGAATGATAAAAAGCACTGGAGCTATCAGTCTTCATTGGCATAAACCTATCCACACACATATCTTCAGGGGATGAAAACGATAAAAACGTGATCTTCTGAAGCCCACATCCTCACGTTTTGTCAGAAAAACCGTGGGGACCACTTCTGAATTTCGACCTGTATCAAATTATCAAATATTGTTACAAATATCATCATGAAGTTGGTTGATCGCGGTTGAAGAATTTCTTCGTGCTACTGTTTGTGCTGTGTGCGTCGCCGAAAAGCACTAGAGCTATCAATCGTCATCGGCTTAAATCTACCGACATGCCTATCTTCAGAGGATGAAGAGTAGTCGCACAGTAAAAACGTGATCTTCTAAATTCCACCTGCTCACGTTTTGTCAGAAAAACCATGGGGACCACTTCTGAATTTCGACCTATATCAAATATTATTGCAAAAATCTTCATGAAGTTAGTTGATCTTGGTTGAAGAATTTCTTCGTGCTATTTTTGTGTGCTGTGGGTGTCGTTGACAAGCACTAGAGTTATCAGTCTTCGTCAGCAGTCAAGGGACATCCTTATGTTTGGTGAATTAGTATAACCGACGAGGTAGAACCACGCTGAACCATGATTCGTTTGAAAATAAACTTCGAGTTAACTACCGTTATCCATAAATTTAAGATACGTTTATAAGTTTAATAAAAGAAAGAGTTCCAAGAGACGTAGTAGGTGATTTCCGAACAATTTCTCTAATAAAGAAATTGCAAACAATTAATGATTCTTGTTGATGAATGAGATTCTGTTTCAATCCTTCATGTTTTGTGAATTCATATAATCGAAAAGGTCGCACCATGGCTCGTCTGAAGAGAATCTTCGATTGAACCTGTTCTACAAGAAAAGGGGTTCGAAGAAAACTTCTAGGTGAATGTTTTAACAATTTGTTTAATACAAATCTTGTTTGCATAGTTAATGGTATCGCGTGCATGAGGTGTTGGCTCATCCTGCTGGAGAAATCCAGCAGCAGCACTGAAGCTACCAGTCTTTGTAGGCCTATACTTATCCACACACCCAGCTTCAGGGGAATAAAGGAAGTCTCGCAGTAAAAGTGTGAATTTTCTGAAGGCCGCATCCTCATGTTTAGGGAATTGATATAACCGAAATAGGTAGAACCAGTTGTTAAATAATAAATGTTGCAGCTCATCATTATGGAATTAATTGATCATGCTTGAAGAATTTATTTGCGGTATCTTTGTACTGGCCGTATGCCGTTGAAAACCACCGGAGCTATAAGTAATCGTCGGCCTAAACCTAGCCACACCTATTTTCAGGGGATGAAGGTGATTTTCACATTAAAGTGCGGATTTTTCGAAGCCCACATCTTCATGTTTGGTAAATTAATATAACCGAAAAGTTGGAAACATAGTTTGTCCGAAAAGAAACTTCGATTGAACATATGGTTATCCATATCTCTAACAGACGTTGATATTTGAAGAGACGTAGTAGGTGCATTTTCAATCATCCTTATAAATCTAATATTTTCAATGTATCCGCATAGGAGATCGGTTTTATCCCTGTCGTCTCCCTATATAGTTTCTTAGAATGTTTTTTTAATGAATTAAAACATCATCAAAATATCATTGCCTAATATGAACTACTCGTTATAGGCCTTTGCCTCTCAAGGATGACAGATGTCATATTTTCGGGGCCCCTTGAGCGGATTACCCAGTCCGTTGTTGATTCTTTCGCTTTTTCAAATTAAAACATCAACTCTCTCCATCTTTTTCTTTTTATTATCGTCTCAAGTGACGTTGACAATCATCATATCGTATTCAGTTTTGTCGTGTATACTGTGGAATAGTCTTCATGTGTTCTTTACTGTATATTCCTTGATGTTACTCGTATAAAACCACGACTTCTTTCTTCTTCTTTGCTCTCTATTTCCTAATATTTTGGCTTCAGGTTATATTCTTCGTGTCTCAAAAAACAACAAAGTTGGTATTTTGCCTTTTTTGTTCTTTATTATGGCATAATCAGCATCTCTGGTTCTTATTCTGTTTAGAATATTTTTATTAGAGATTCTATCAATCCAGAGAATTCGCAGTGCCCTCTTGTACATATACATTGTGAAAGCATTAATTAGTCCTTCAGATTTCTTTTTTGGCGTCCATGTCTCACAAGCACTTCATCACATGTAGTCTTATTTCCAGAGATAGTTTCAGATCACAGAGTATATTCTTCACTTAATTAAAGTATATTTTGCCATTACCGGTGGTCTTTGACATGGTTCGTTGGTATAAAGTTCGAAATAGGTGTAATCACTTATATTGCTCATTTGTGCTCGTTGTGTATACGCTACTTATTAGCGTTTGTGAGTTTTTCACCGTCTACGATTGTAACGCCCCATTTTCATTAATGCGTTGCTTGCAATTCGCTCCTCGATGGGGGCTCGCATCTCTAATATAAAATCACGCGCGATCCTCTTTTCGTCGAACGCCGCGCGAAAGAATTTTTAGTTTTTTCAAAAGGTTCGCAAACTTCGATAATAGAGGTAGCTGGCTCAACATTTTTAGAAGTTGTCTTCTTCGATTGCAAGCGCTGAGGGATTTGAAATACCTCGATCAAAGCAGACTATGGTTATTAGCAGAATTTCTGTTTCCTGTCAACAACCGCGGCTTACGTTATAACGGCGTCGTTTGCACGTGACGCCGATTTCCATCTTTGGCGTTTTTTCTTTTAAGCGTAACGCTTTATTATCTGGAGTAATGTCTGGCGACAATTGCACCTTCCACACGAGTATGAGCTACGGTCGTTCCAGTTAATCTCAATCCAGGAATGTGGCCATTTGCATATCTTTCCACCTGTAGACTGCATGTGAAGGCGCCGTAGAGAACATCTACTACCAAAGTAAGTACATACTTATTTGCGATTCAGCCTGTTGATTGTTTGATAGGGGAATTTTAGCCGCTTTGATTTGCGTATTTTTTTACAGAGGCATTTCAAAGTAAAAGCGAACGGGAAAACGTAAAATTCATAGTTTTATCAGACGCTAATGGATTTTCAACTAGGGATTAGCTGAAAGCATGCTTGTATGTACCCTGTACAACACCCCTTGTGCAGTGTGACTTTGAAAACCCGGCTTTTCATAAATTCAAATTTTACCAGTTTTGCGAGCCGGTTGAGCGCGCTTTGTTGCATTAATCTAGCTGAATATTTGAATGGCATTCAGATATCAATGTTATTCCAGTTATTATAACTGGGACTTTATAATGCTGCTGGCGTCTCAGTTTTAATATGTTGTATTGTATATTAGTTTGAATTCTAGTAATTCATATTTTTGTGTTTGATCTGGTTTGACTTCAAAATTCATTGTATTTGCGCAGTATATCGCCGGGTTTGAATTGAGTTGTTTAACTAATATTTCTTATTTAATTACGATGATTACTTGTGATAATGTTGTTGACATTAGATTTTATTTACTGTTACTCGTTTATATTTTCTTTGAGTATCTGTACTACGACCCTTCATGAAACTGCTCGTGTTCTTTTGAAGTTTAAGTTAAAGTGAGAGGCTTCCAAGGTAGGTGGTGATTTGATCTTGTAGCTAGATTTATTTTTGTTGTGTATAACGACTGGCGCCCATTTTTATTAACTTAATAAAGTATTTTACGTAACTTTAAAAATCGCTGCCTGGTTCTTAGTCACGGTATTCTACCGAGAGTTAGAGCTAGCTTGGGTGGTACTCACTTCTCGTTTAAGGGTGTGATATGGTCAAGATGTCCATATACATGAGGCATATATTAACAATGGCATATTGTTGATTTCTTATGTATTAATTTGTCATTCAAGATGAGTCTAGTAAAATTGAATCCCCGAAGTGCAATAAAATTTTAAGACTGGAAGCCCCCCACGAATCGTTAAAGGTTGAAAAAACTGGCTGTGTATGGTGAGAATGAACCAAGTCTGTTTCAAATAAAATTACTGGCTAAAACAGTTCAGTTGGGATCGCAAATCAGTAGAAGACGATTCGAGGCCAGGACAGCTGAAACTGATTCTTGAAAATCGATGTTTGAAGGTAGAGATCGCTGCATCGTTGTGGATATTCCAACCAGGTGTCCTACACATTTTGCATGAGGAGCTTTCGATTCCTGAACAGAAAGATTGTTGGCGAGAGATTTCTTCAAAGAATTTGGGTTTACTGAAACACAAATCCAGACATGTGCAAATAGTGGCAAGAGATAAAACGTGGGTCCATTATTGAAATGCCAAGTAAAAATTGTAAAGTTCAGGTAGCTTCATTTCAGACGGAGGAATATTGAGACTCGGCGAGCTAGGGTTAAAGTAATATTCCTTCCGAAACCTAGTCATCTGGCACACAGTTAACGGCATTCTGAGTGATATGGTCAGCATCACGCCTTCGTCGACTGTCTTACTTTCCCTACTTCCACAACCATGGTTTCGGTACCCAATTTTTAAAGCAAATTTGTCCATCGTTTGCCAGATGTGGGGATTGACCCCGCACCGTAGCACCGCAGTCGAGCTTCCTAACCGCTCGGCCATGCTGG
Source organism: Agriotes lineatus (assembly GCA_940337035.1). Lineage (NCBI taxonomy): Eukaryota > Metazoa > Arthropoda > Insecta > Coleoptera > Elateridae > Agriotes > Agriotes lineatus. The sequence goes on along the minus strand of CALNHX010004938.1, from coordinate 35,111 downwards.
CGTTTGCACTGCAGGAAGTAGGAATCCATGCTGTGGGCCCATAAGGGTTCTTCGTCTCTAAAAAGTGTCAAACACAAGCGTCTGCAGGCATGGAAGAAGGTAAAACCATTACCGCCAGCGCCTATTCTATCATAATTGAGAAACTACATTGTGCTATACAGGAAAAGCATCAAAATTTGTTGAAGAAAGGGGCTCTGGTTCTTCACGACAATGCATAAGTGCACAACGCTTCACCTATTCAAGCTTTAATGCAAAAATGAGGATTCGTAAGCTAGATCATCATATAAACCTCCTTTTGAATGATGAAATCACGTGTATTACTATTTTTTTCTTGTCACCATTCTATCGACCGTTCTCGTTATTCATAATCCATAGCTTCCCCATATATCTATCTCTTTCTGAGATCTTAATATTGAAGCCACCCATGACTACTTTTATGCCTTGCTGATTTATAGATGTCATATTCATATTTATCTGTTCGTTTAATTATTGTTGTACGCGTATCTGTATATGCTTGTATGAAGTTAATGTTTACCAGGCATGCGTTTAGTTGTATTATTATTATTATTATTATCAGATGTAGGTACAAAATTGATGACATTTTTAGTTAGTCTTTATTTATATGATTCCGATTTCATACCGATTACTGTATTGATAGTGCCACCAGATATTTATTAGACCCTACATTCAACTCACCCCAATGGATCCAACAAAGACAAAATATCGACTACGAAGATAGAAATAAATTTATTTCCGTCTACACGTGGCCAAAGAAAATTGCGTCTGTTTATTGCTCGTGTTTCCTAAAAAAAATACTACTACGAGTACCTAACGAGGGCGAGGACGCTTTGGACGCACGGAAATTGTCTGCACAAGGAAACTAAAAGTTGATAAAGCGACCAAGCTGGTACTAACGTTCGCAAAATGTCCTACCTTACATCTAGATACACCCCGATGAGGATCACAAAGTCGCGTTTTCAGACATAAATAAATTAGTTAACATTCGGTGCCTTCCTTATATCAGTGTTAGCAGCAAACATGTAATTTTGGAGTAAATGCCTTTCGTTATTCGCCTAGAAGTATTAATAACGGATTTACAGAACTACAAGAATTGCATTTTGCTCGCCCACATTGGCGCAATGCAACTTTAGGAAAATGTATTTAACTTTTGCTGTAGGTGCAAACTAGAATCGGTGACTGCTTATTGAGTAATAATAAAGTTAAACAGAATGGAACGGCTAGATGACGCTATCTACATAATTTTACGACGCTATAAAATAAAATGTATTCAATAATCTGTGTGATGCGGTTTGAAAATTTATTTGCATGCGTTTTTAATACTGTAATGTTTATATATACACCTGCGGTTTAGAAAATTATAATACTAGTTTCTTCCTTAATGGAGAAGCTTTAGAAATACCATCACCTGCATCATACTTTGAAATGGGGTTATAATGATAACAATATTAAAATTGTTCCTAGACCAAAACAGACTCCTGCTCTCCTACTTTTTTATAACGATAAATTCCTCTCAGGACATTCACTAACAAAATTAGCAAAAACAATTTATAAGGCTATAGTTTCACATACGATAGTGTTTGAGGTCTTTCCGTTAGGGGGGGGGGGGGTCATGAAGTTAAATTCATCAAGTGCGTAGATACTGTCAATACGGCGTTTCGAATACGAAAGAAATTCAAATAAGTACATCTTCGAAGTGCCTTAGCGTACCGTATAGTGGACATAATCTGAGGCGTTAATTTTTCTGTGCATCGCGTGTGTCGAATTGGGTATCGACCAGTTTTCCACTCTGCTCACACCACCGTTGGAAGTGATGACTTTCGCTCACTCGCACTCACACAAACGAAAAAACCGGCCGAGATTGAAACAAACACTCGCAAGAAAACTGTTTCACAAAGCTCTTCACCAAAGATGAAGACAAGCCCTTTGAATCGGAATCTGTTTCCTTAGTCTTACCTTTATTTTGTAAATATGTTGTAGTAAATCTGTAGTTAACCAAATATGAATATTTGTTTCGTTTTCGTTGGTAGCACATTTATTTTGAATGCATGATCAAATAGAAAATTATATGACTAACCTTCGTTAGTGTACACATCGATTTTGATGTGAGAACTGTTCATCGAAGTATAATCCTAATCAGCTCATTTATATTTTCTTAAGTCGAAGTACTCGAGCCCCAATACCAATCCACGCCACAGGCACAAGAGTGAAATTTCAGGAAGCACTAACACATAATTGAGATGATTTTCACAGGAATTTACGTCTTGCAGGTACGAGAACTGGCAATCCCAAGGTACCCCAACTGGGAGTCCTCTTCTTTAACTGATCTAATGCAGGAGACCCCTTCTTTCTCACCTTTCCTATATGTTTTCTAGAGTTAGGTGTTTCTATTTTTACAACTATGCTTGAGAAAGGCAAACAGTAACCCACCCCCACTACTCATCTAAATAATTTTCATTAATAGTTTGGCTTTGCCAAATGTAAAATATTTCGAAGTTGCAGATATCTCCCAATCAGATTGCCTTGAAAAAAAGCTACAGCCACTGCTACGTTAGGTTACCGCGATATTAACATCAGTGGACTCTATAAAACACCCTGGGAAGTGAAGAGCCACTTAATTAACGTCAATGGCAACTCGATATTCTTTTCTGGATATGACAGTGGTAATGGCGTCGCAATCTCTTACATAGTATGACAGGAAACAAATTGACTATTTCATCAGGTAGTGATGGAAAACTTCGATCATGAATGCTAAAATATTCCCTGGGGGAGTAATTTCAGATTTCTGACAGCTAGATTTACAATGAAGCTTAGAGTTCCACAGAAGATACCAGCCAAGAAAAAACTCGAAATCCAAAATATTAAAAAATTTTGGAGAGTTAATTTTAACTCGTTTGAAATTTTCGGATTCCGCCGCTAATTTTATACCAGCGAAGGGAAAAACAGCTGCTAGACCAGCTAGACTAACTCGACTGACGAAGGAGAAAGACGACCGAATAAACAAACAGTGACGTTGTGCCGTGACGGTCGCCTCAGCGCGCATTATGAAATTGACTTTTTGGATGCATTTTAACGGCCCTTGTGGCAACTATACGGCCTTTGTCGGATCATTCATTTTCGTTGATATAAATTATTTAAAGCCCTAATCACGTGTCGCTTAAAGTATCAAATAATTACATTGTCGGATTACTCCTAACCTAAAAGCTTTTTATAGTAGTCTGATGGCTGTCAAACCATCCGTCTCGTCCGAGCTGGTCGTCTCAGCTTGCCCAGCGGCCGCCGTCGAATCAACATTTCCCCAGTCTTTTCGAACCTTTTGGGGGATCTATAATTTCGAGGTGGGATTTGGCGATTGCATTTAATTTGATATCATTATTTACTGCATTATCGCTAAAAAATCCATTCATTATATAATGGTGCATATTAACCATCATTGGTTTCGAAAGCAATATTTATGCATTTACCTTTTGGAAGATACTAGGCATCGTCCGCCTCACGCACTTAAATTTTGGAGCTCATCCCCGTCTGGAAGGGCTAGTCGCTATTTGGCAATAGTGACCATGACAATTAAAACGTATTTCATTTAGTGTGTAATTTTCCATGACGCCACGTCCAGGAAAATCCTCTTAATAGTAACTGATATGGAGCTCAGCTGACCTCCGAGAATTTCATGTGTGTGTCGAATTCTAAGGTACTTTGACTTATACAACCCTGGGGTGATGGATGTTTACCTAGGAAAACAAGCCTTATAGACATGCTACGAAGGATAACAAATAAATCCAAGAACAATCAATAAAGTACCATAGAACACGACTCTTCTGAAAAAAGGAAACGAAGGAGAACCAGAAGATGAATACATATGATTAATGTAAAGTTGTCCACTCCTCCGACTCATGAAAATATAGGATTTCTAGTTGTGCATTAATGTGTGTGTCTTTATAACCAGGGGAGATGTTGGATTATAGTGCTCTCTCATATTTCCCAAAAATTAAAATTGTTCCATTAAGGGGAAATTATCTAAGTATTCATACACTTCCACAAAGAGAAGAATATGATCTATGTACTGAACATACAGCAGCCACCATATTAAAGTAGAAGTAAACATTTACATATTCCAGTAAAACCGCAAACAAGGTTCTCACAAGATACGTTACAACCTCATTAGGATTAGCGAAAGGCAAAGACAAACATGCGCGCGGATTAAGTTTCAGCCCATAAAAGTCGAGTGCAATTTATGAGAGGAAAAAATTCGGCCGCGACACCCAGGACAAGCCGAATAAATAATAGAGCTGGAAACGAGATAAAATTGTTGATCAAGACTAATTAGGGCGGGCGCTATCTACGAAAGTTCGTTGCGAGTTGGCGAGCTTTCGGCTGCAACTCGGAACTTTTAAATCCTAACGCAATTTGTCCAAACGTAATTCCTTTTACGGTTTGCGGGAGATAAAATCACGTACCTTCTAATCCCTGGCGCAATTACACTCGTATTACACGAGCTGCGCGCACTGTATGAGAAAAGCGGTTTTTCCCCGAACCCAGTGGAAATTAATAATCGACGCCCTTGTTCTCCTAATGTCCGACGCAATAATGAATGAGTGACGGAGAGCCAACTTTAAAAGCAATTTACGTTGGTATAATGAGTCGCTTAAGAGCCCTCGATCCGATGCTTTTCACCGCCGAGGAAACTGTAAATATTTGATTTTCATTAAACTCCGAGAAACCGGCGTTTACTTAATGCCGCGCAATAAGGGAAATACTATCAGCGAATATTATTCTTCGACGAAAACATTCCGGGGGTCGGCTTTCCGTGCTGCCTCGCCGGCTCTCGAAACGGCGAAAACTTTGGAAATTGGAGAAGTGGAAAGCCATTTGCTCGAGTCGGTGTCGAAATTTTAACTGTTATTTGTACACCTGAGTGCCAATAACCAGTTTCACATTACAAGTATTATTATTATTATTAATCCTACAAGGAATTGCCATAAAATAGAACAACTAATAGGAAGGATGATTAAAAATAGCTTAAAAACGTTGGAATTCACAACCTGGGAAACTTGTTGTATGAAGCTTTGAAAACGATTTCCTCATTTCTCAGAGATGATTAATTGCAACGATGACAGTCTTTATTGAGATGATCTGCGGATATAAGAAATTTCATTTATTTAGATTTTGTGTGTTATCAAACTATCTTCCACATATCCTTACTCAAATATTTTTACTGTCTTAAACGTCAGACTGACTTAACCTCTAAATTTAAATATACAGGTAGATGGCTATATAATTTTTGCTTTATCAACTACATTTTTTTAGTTACTTTTATATTCTTTTTAAACGTGCGAACTCTAATGCAGGTTGTGACAGGTATGATTGAAATAAATTTCTAACGAGTATTTCTGTTCAAACTGGCAAAGTAGATTTCTTTAATACGAATTGTAAGTTGACAGTTTCTCTTCTTAGGTAATTAATTATTATAAACTACGATATACGAGTTGATTTATTTCTCAATAATCCTGCATTGCAGATGATTTTTAATTCGTTCTCCTGCATACACTATTGTTCAAACCTTCTATGAAGATCTTGGCTACTTTGAAGAACTCGAAGCAGCTAAGGGGCTAACTACTACAGGCCTACAACAATTCTGCTAGTTATATGCACCAAATTGTGCATTATGGGCACTCCCGAACATGTAAATGCAAAATGACAGCATTTTAATTATTTTATGTCGGTTTAATTGGCATAGCTAGGACAATTTATGCTCGTATATAAATTATTTTATGAAACATTGAAAAAATGGGCGCATTTCCTCTAATTTTGGAATATACAGCTGCTAGGCCCGCTAGGCTAACTCGAGTGATGAAGGAGAAAGACGACCGAACAAGCAAACAGAGACGTTGTGCCGTGACGGTCGCTCCAGCGGGCATTGTGAAATTGCCTTTTTGGAGAATTTTAACGGCCCTTGTGGCAACCATACGGCTTCTGTCGGATCATTCACTTCGTTAATATTAAATTATTTGAAGCCCTAATCAGGTGTCGCTGGAAGTATTAAAGAATTGCATTGTCGGATTACCCCGAAACTAAAAGCGTTTTATTGTAGACTGATTACTGTCAACCCATCCGTCTCGTCCGAGCTAGTCGTCTTGGCTTGCCCAGCGGCCGCCGTCGAACCCCAGGCTTCCCAAACCTTTTGGCGTCTTCGTGACCCAACTGCTGCCAGGATCTGTAATTTCGAGCTGTAATCCGACCCTTGCATTATCATTATTTACAGGTAGCTCAGTGGTTAGAGCATTGGAGTGCGGTGCGGAAGTCTGAAGTTTAAATCCCAGAATCGATGCCTGGCGGGCGGCCTACCCAGCCACTTTAAATAATTATTGGGGACCTGCGTTCGAAAGAACAAGGGTTAATAATGCGGCTGTCTAATGCGTGATGCTCACCACATCACCACGTGTCATGAATTTGACACGCGACAGCCGGGTGTGAGAGCGAAGATACGGAAACTCTGACTTTCCGCCTTGCAGGCCAAGCTCCTTCGTGGGATGTGTGCCTCACCATTATTATTATTATTTACTGCATTGTTGCTAAAAATCTATTCATTATGTAATCGTTTTTCATTCATTTCGTATGCACTATTCATGCATTTACTACTTGGAAGATACTAGGCATCATCCGCCTCTTGCACTTAAATTTTGGAGATAATCCCCGTTTGGAAGGGCTAGTCGCTATTTGGAAGTAGTGGCCATGGTCAGTTAAAACTTATTTCCTTTAATGTATAATTTGCCGTGACGCCACGTTCAGGAAAATCTTCCTCATTTTTCAGAGATGATTAATGTATTGTACAAAATTTTATCTACAACTGCATAAAATTGAGAAAAGTGCATTAAGAGAAATGTCAGATCTGTAATTTTCAAAAATATTTTAGTAGGCAAATGTCATTATGTCATTCATTTGACACTATTTCTGTTAGGTAATGGAACCATTACACCATTCAGTTACGTAATGAAGCCATTACACCACTCAGTTAGGTAATGAAGCCATTGCATAACTGAGTGGTGTAATGAGCTTCATTGCATAACGGAAATAGTGGCAAATGAGTGACGTAATGGGTTACTTATCCCATTGGAGTAGATAAACTAACTTATTACATACCACAAACCTAAATTTTCCTTACAACTAGCATTATATTTTCACTTTACAGTTCTAAACGAAACTGTCCGTCACTTTTTATTTTAAACGTAACGCTTTTGAAACAGTACGAAAATTTACATATTTATGTTCATATTTCCACATCAGAACTCCAAATGGCAAAGCTGCACTTATGCCCATGTTCGTTCGTATATTATTTATCCAAATTCTGCATTTATACTACCTAAATTATAGTCTCAAGTACCAAAACTTGAAATTTATGTAACTTCGGAAGTGTTCACTCAAACATGTTCTGCTAACAGTCTCTACCGTTGTCATCTTCTCACATCGAGCTGATATTTTGCATAATCACCAACTTAAGTTCTTCTAAGTGCTTATTTTCATTTTTCTGCATGCCATAACATCTCTTTCTTACATGCAGTGTGATTTATTAATATTCCTTTTCTTTCAGGTCGTACAGCTGCTTGTACAGGCCTTTGCTACTTCGTCAAACTAGTTTCCATGCTATGCGAACGGACAGAAAACAAAGTGGTTTCATCGTTACATCCAATGAATAGAAATAGTATAAATTTAGTCCAATTCTGGATTGAGGTTCCTAGTGTTAGTTTTATTTATTAATTATTAGACAAATAACAGCCAAATGCAGATATCAATACGGTGGCTGTTCCCATCTCTTAAACAAATATCAAATCAATATTAGTTACCGAAGCACAGAATCATTGTATTATATTGTCAAGGTGATTAGTTCCACTTTGTGTGCCCAACTTATGTTACGGTGACTCTACCACGTCGTAATGCCTATGTTATGTTATAATTGACTTACATCTTTACTTTAGTTTATTCTCAATAATTTTTTTTAAATTGAATTTTAATTAATTTATTTGCCTTATTTTTATTATGGATAATCAAAATTATTTACTGCTAGCCTCAGTAGAACACTTGACTGAAAATCAGGTCGGATTCGTTATAATCTAGATTGCTTATATTCTGAAATTTTATGTTCTTATTTTATATGACAACTCAATACGTCTGTCAACTGACACTTCAAATTAGTTTTGAAAAATCAATTACAAATACTTTCTCGTTACATTTGCCATTCCACAATCTCAACTCCCTTAATTAAAATTAACTCACTTCACTCTTTATTTTATTTCAGTTGTTATTTTAAATACCTGTATTCGGTTACCTGTTATTGGACTTAACACTCTCCTCTACCAAACCCAGTGCATCCAGCTCTGCGACTCACCACTTTACAAGAACTGCTCCACTCAAAGCCACGGCGAAGGCTTCAACTGACAACCAACTGCCACGACGTCCAGTATTCGGATTCAAATCAACACAGGAATCCAGGAAAAAGAGTTCGCCACAGGAACACATAAAAACAGCTCGCCTTTTTAAAACAGTATTCACACTTCCACCTCAGTATGCATCCAAATCTACCTCACAAGTATGAATCCTGCTACAACCTGGCACCACGAACCTTGACCAGATGGAAGCCACAAATACGGTCACTCTGCTAATGATGTCGATGTAAACCACTTCCTTTGTAAACCATTCCTTGATATCCAATTTAGTAGATGCAATGTAATTCCACAATAAACTCAATTCATTATTCCCTTACTTTTTATATTTTACTTTTTATTCTTTTTCACCACGCCAATTTTATTTCCAATTTTAACCCTATTATTTACCAAAACATATTTTAAAACACTTTTATAAAGGGGTTTATTTCTTAATTGCAAACGCTACAAATTGTATTACATCATTTCTGTTATAATTTTTTTTATTCAAATCAATAAACTATCTCCTTGGCGATCTAGCTTATTTTTTACAGTCCAACACACTATTGAAGCTTTATTATATCTCTAATATCTACTATGTTAAATAGTATATTTCGAAAAAGTATTTGTCATTAACTTCCATTTTCATTTCAGATATTAAATTAAGTTAAAATCCTAATGTTTCCCAATTAGCTTCATTTAATTAAATTATAAATTTTATTTCGTTTCATTTCTAACTACATCTTAATAATTTTGATATCCATTTCACATCTAAATTCATCTTTGTAATTTTTAATACTGTATTCTTTTAATCTTATTAATCTGATTTTTCAACCCCTGTACCAATACGATAACAATATATTATTCGTATCACTAATTGCTCTCTGTAATTGCATAATACTCACACGAAAAGAAGAATTGTCTCGGATACTTCAGAAAGAAAAGCTTGACAGTGCTGGTTTTCGAGTTATACATTTGGTAGAAGACGTTTGACAATTTTTAGTCTTCATAGATCACAAATCATTCTAGAGTTGCTGTAATATATATGACTAATATCTATTAGAATTTAATTTTAAAGATTTTTTAACTCTTCAACGACGGTGTTAATTCATTTATGTATTACAGATCAACAGGCAACAGTATTTCTAAATTTAAATTAGACACTGAAGTTATCTACTAGCTATAACGAATTTTAAGAAACCTAAACATTTTAATTTACAGTAATCTACTTAAGTTTTCGCAGATTTCTTTGTTTGCAGATAATGAAACGGATAAGAAGAAACCGTTCCTTTATCCTTAAGGAACTATTATAAATTCTATAGTTCACTGACTATTTGTATGGTTTAAACGTGTAATTGATTTTAAGACAGATTCAATTCAAGTAACTTGTTTATAGGTAATAAAATCAATTTATATTTAAAAAAATATTTCCTCATCTTTTGATTAATAACACATTGAATTGCGAATTCGGATAGGGAAGATTTGGCCATTAAATCAATATTATGAACTAAAAATTCCAAAAATGCCAGTATTTGTTCAAGTAAACTAATCTTAAATTGCAATTAGAAGGTCAATGTTCTTTAAATGGTAAGAAAACGTAAACTCTTTTATAAGCTAATTAACGCAAGAAATATTTCTGAATTTAAATAAGGGATTTGGGACTTGTTAAAGATAATGCTGAATGTGATGCCTTGGTCATTTTCATGTTCTACAAAAGTTCTAATAGAAGTCAAAGAATAAACATTGTAAAGAACCCTAAACTAAAAATGTGCTTGACTTGGAATCGAAAACGTAATACATTTTTAAAATTTCAAAATCAGGATTTTACCTTTTTTTTAATAAATAACCCAACCAACCAGAACAGAACTCTGTATGTTATGATGTTTGCAAAGGTTCAATTAATAACTGCCAATGATGTGGATAGTCTACAACGTAAAACATAGGAATTTTAAAAATATGCGTACGATACACTATAGAAAAAATAAAAAGTACTGGGTTTTAAGGGAGTGCCATAGTAATGGAGGGAAGTCCAATAGAAGTTGCTACACGTGGAATTTCTAAATGTATAATTAAATAATATTCAATAATATTTTACAAAAACAAAACAGGAATTGTCTTGTGGTGTAGTAAAGTTTTTCCAGCTAGATAGCGGATGGGGTGGCTTCGAGACAGTCCAAAGCACAAGGTCTACAGCTGTTGGTGTAAATTCCTAAACCACATAACATTTCCCATAAAGAAATAAATAAAAATCAGAAATTGTTGTAACCCAATATTTATCTACCCTACATACGTATATGTAGCTAGCTCCAAAAAGAACATGGATCTTGCATAAGCGAAAATGTTCAAAAGAGAAAAAGAGGAATGGCGAATGCTTACACTCATTTGAATTTTACATAAATAAAATTCTGAGAGCTATAAAACCTATCATTTTGTATATTTTATTGTATTTGTAGTGTCGCATGAACCTAAGTCTTTAGTGTGTTGTAATTGTTGCGAATGTGACGTTCATTTTATTCTAAATTTTATATTAATTCTATTGGTTGTAAATGTGACGCTATTTATGTATGTACATAGCTCTGTGGGCAAAAATGAATTAGAAGCTAAAATTCGCATCTGTAACCCATCATTACGTTATAAACAGTAAATTTTCACGATAAGCCTATATATCCGAATTATAGTACACTTCAATTCTTGTTATAGCAGTCAGCAAGCACAACTACAAACGCTCTAGTGCTCCCTCGTAAGATTATCGCAAAAATCAGTTGTCGAATGCGTCTTTGCTAAACAAAGGGTTGATCGCAACCAGAATAATCGAAACAGCCACTTATTAACGCCCCTTCTTGTTAATTATATATTCCTTAGATAGTTTCAAATATTGCAACGTTACGAGAGTATATATATGAGAGCCTGCCAGCAAGACATCAGTGGAGATGGCGTGCAGTTCTTTAGATGAATGCAATTACCAAATATAATGAGCGCCAACAAGTTTTGCAATTACAAAAAATATACTCAGATAGGTCGAGAACTTATAAACTCCGTTTGAATCGCATCAGGCTGTAACACGATATCTAAAATACAGAAGGTAGCAACGAAAACAGACACTGAATGATATAAACATTTATTAAACAACGCTGCATATAGTAACAAGTACAGAAATTCTGTAATTGTTGATTAGGCGTTACTTATTCAAAATGTGTACCCCAAATTAACGCCAACTAGAAGCAAAATCAATATGCAATTCAAAATTAAACCCGTAAAATGCACAATTACAATCTAAGAACAGCTACACATTCCGAAAGAAATTCAGCTAATATATATTACGTTACCAACATTGAGATTTAAATGATTTCACTCATCCTGTAAGCACAGGCAATTGGCCAAAACGGCGAGCAGTCCTGTTATAAATAAACCGTCTCAAGGCCGCGGACGTAATTGTCCCATATAAGTGCTCAAGGCTCATACCGCATCAAAGCAAAGCTACCGCTCTATATTTCAAGATACCCGAAGCTAAGAGCTAAAACTTGGAGTACAATCACGGCTTTCTGCCGAAATCACGCTACTTTTTGTCAAGAGAGAAACCAACGAAAAAAAGGACCAATCTGAAACAGCTGCCAAGTGCAGGTAAACCAGATTACCACCTAATCGCTAAAGCTGCGTTTGCACGACGACCGCGTTCAAATAAAGGAGCTTTTACACGGCCAAGAATTATGCACAAAATACATTCTAATGTTGTAAAGGCTTTTTACACGTAACACTATAAAAATACTAAACGCACCTAGCCACAGCTAACTTGACGATCGTAATCTAAGTTGCAGCAGATTTTCAGATTTTCTCAAGAATCTGTATGGAATCATCAGCGCAAATTGTAAGCAAAGCATATATTACAAGCTTCAATATTCACCCCGGATATAGTATAGATATAGTATAGTTCTCCTTGCCAATCCTGGCAAAACCACACCTACGTGGTGAAATAAACTTTCAACGATATCGACGGATCTTCATCCACACTCAATTGAGCGTTCGGAACGATGCAAAACATTCCAGGAGCAATCTATCAATTAATCTCCCGCTCCCTCTGGCAGTCTTTTCAAAACCCATCAAAATTCTCAGGTCACGGATTTTTCAAATTTATACAGAAATGGAAAAGGATAATCATCAACAAACAAGTTGTGACCTAATCTACATCATATTAGGTAAAAATAGCTTGTAGCACAAGACTATTCCTAAAAAAATAAACTAAATGTAATCATTTTAAAATTTACACGTAACAAAGCAGTTCAAATTATAATAAAAATAACATTATAATGAAAAATTATGCGAAATATTATGCTAAAAGTCTATACCACGATGTTACTACTTGCTGCTAAGCATGGAATTAAAATATGGGTATTAGCTAAGAGAGATGAAATAACAATAGATACTTCAGTGCAGAGATGCGAAAAATATAGAACCACTAAATCAGAAGTAAAGTGTAGAAAATGCGAAAACACATAGATCGCATGGAAGAGACGAGGTTCGGTATATAAAAAGTCATGCCTCAATGGAACTAAGGAAAATATGAAGACTCAAAACTAGGTGGAAAAATCAAAACCACTAAACCAAACGAGGCTCCTAAGATATGAACAATAAGGATTTTTCATTTAAGAGTGCTAATTTCTGACTATAAGGAAAATAAATAAAGGTTAAATTGATTATTGGAAAATACTTTGGAATATACAAAATAACTCATTCTTAACATAAAGATTGTTTTCAATTTAAATTAGAGGTAAGCTATTGCATATTTAGCGGAAGCATTACCAAGTGTAGCGTCCACAAACCACGCCGCGAAAGGCCTGCAATTGCGGCGCAAGCGATCATAAAGGTGAAAACTCCAGTTCAGCTTATCACACCGGGAAACTAATTTTGGATGTTACGCTAAGCGCAAATAAGTGTCTAGTGTCGTAAACTGTGTTATTAGCATCGCGAGTGACAAATTACATCCGCGACTCCAGTGTAAAAGGCACGAAATTTAAAACTCAGGCCTCGGCAACATTACATCTTCTCTAAACCGGGTCTGAGACCACAACAGGTAGTTGCTCAACCCTTTTGGGCAACAAAATAGCGGCTGCACAAGAAGCCGGGCACTTAAATGGACTACCCGAAGATGAAAAGGCGGGGAATAAAACACTCGGGCTGCGCAAACCGTCCGAACGACAGTGAGATAATACTGCGCCGAGGAAAGAGCAGAAAAGCAATAAACCAAATTCCGATGCTCTGGCATAGAAGCGCGGCACAATGGCTAAATTGCTCTTTTCAAGAAACGAAGAGTCCACAAGCCATAAACAACCCTCCACTTAGGCAACTGGGTGAGCTATATCCCACCCTGGGATTGTATTACACTTTTTCTTATAAATTCTCGTGTCTTGTTTTGATACTTAATTAATTAATCCTTAGATTCTACTCCACGGTACAAATAAAATATAAAGAATACAGCCGTATCCACTGGAAAACACAGTGCCCAAAGCTTGTATCTGAAACGTATCGGTTTCCTACGTTGAATTAAATGGGTGTCTTCCAAAGTAATTTATAATCATTTTATTAACTCAAAGTGGTCTTGCTGAAATATTTCGTTTTGGTAATTTTAAAACTTCCTCATTTTTACAATTTAGAAATTCATCATTAACCACATAATGAAAGTATTTTTTAAATTCTAGCTGTTCATTTCTTGATAAACGCCTTTTACAATGTCAACAGCTAGATCCTCCTCTCCACAGGCATTGTCTTTCAGAAGCATTTCAATTCAACAAAACTTCTCAACTTCCGTTCCCAGTTTATAACAAGCCCATCCATCACTCCCAACTTCAAATTACACCTTCCAATCCTTCCAATAACGCCCACAATTCCTCATTCCTCACCTCTTCACATCAAAATTTTATATGCCAAAGATGTACTCCTTTACATTTCCGTTACTATTTTCCACCTTAACATTTTCTTTTACTACTTTTCTTCTACCTTATTCGCGTTTTTTAATTGCAGGTTACCTGTTTTTACTTGGCTTTACTGCTTTACTGAACTAGCAACCTTTATGAGAATAAACAGAAAGTAATGTGGCTCGTTGTCACTTTCCAATGAAAACAATCTGTGTGATTTTAGTCCCATGCCAAATAAAAGTTTCCAATGTTAGTTTCATGTATTAATTATAATCCAAATAATATGACGTTAATGAAATTATATTATTTTTGAGCTAGCAAATCCCAATAAGGGTGACTTTCCCTATCTTTTAATAATATTATTCATTTAATACTCGTTGCCGAAGCACAAAACCATCGCAATATTGTTTATAAAAATTAAGTTTTACATGGAGTATATTTTTCTTGTTGCAATATTACTTCAAAATACAAGTTATGCAATTAATATTCTTATTCCGATTTTAATAAAAATTCATACTAAATGTTTATCTTTCGCTGAATCACTGGTTAATGATGAAAATCTCCTACACAAAAATATTAGCTTACTAATTATTTCAAGGTTTACCTTACTTCATAAGTCATTAAATACCGAAATGAACAGAGACTGGCGCTCCATTTATTATTTCTTTTATAAGCCAACTTACATGTCAAATTTAAGATGTCAGCTCCTGGAATCATGCAAGTTGCAAGTACGGGGAAAGCCCTATTTCAATTATTCCGAAAGCCTTTGAGATCCGAGATGACACAGAGATATTTTAGAAGACGCGTGGGCTGCTAATGTCTTTAATAGATCCGTAAGAAATAAAAGAATCAACGGTGGCTGGGACGCGCTAATTAGGAAAGCGGACGCGATGATTTAATTTTAAATGGCCCTTCCTTCCTCATAATTCCAGATTCTCTACTACTCAGAAGTGGTCTTTACCGGACAATTGGCTCGTTACAGTTTCCCAGATATGTAAATGGCGTTCCAGGGCCGGACTGGCCCGCTGCGTGGGCGAGCAATAAAGCCGCAAGTACGCGCGCTTCTTGGAAGTTCGGCATCGATCAGATTTTCCGCGGCGAGATAAACCGATTTGAGGGAATTTCGTTTGTACTATTTTGGGAGCTCCAACTCCTTCGTATCCGTAGGCTTTGCCTAAGCTCGTTTCTGGTTTTTCAGTGTTTCCTTCCTGAACGCACAGGAGCAAACACGGATATTTTCCAGTACGTAAAATATTTTGCAGAACAGCAAATAAAATCTTTAACCTGCAATTGATCAGAAAATGCATCCGTCATAGACGAAGAGCTGCTGCATCAAATATTTCTTATTAATCTAAATGTTACCGAACATTAAATCAAATATTACTCCGGCAATATTTCATTCTCACAAAAATCCTACCGCCTGAGCCAGATTTAAAAATATAGCAGCATTGGCAACCTTTTGTTTCAGTAATACTAAAAATTATGTTATAAAAATGTATGTAGATCATGTTGATTACTTCTTTGTCTGTTTCTGTAACTATATGTTTAATTACTTTCCACCAATCTGATTAAAAATCGAATATCGCAACTTTTATAAACGAAAACAAGGTTTACCCAGAGCGTTATTAAACTTAATACTGTATTCGACTAATAGTCTACTGTGTGCAGCATGCGTTGCCGTTTCTTTTTTGTAAGGAATGTAAAAGCTCAATGCGCCAGAAACACTTTTATATTTAAACACATAATATAAAAACCAACTCAACATTCATGCGCATATGGAGGTACCTACATAAATTTATAATAACAACAAACGTTTCAGATAATTTCGTAGTTTATTTTTCCACTGTTTATTGTTGATAATATTACATATAAATAGAATCTTTTACATTAAAAAATTATTTGAAAGTAAATATGGCCATTGCGGTCCTTTTATTTTATTTCAAATGAAAATCCTACCGACTGCTCCACATCATACACTAGTTACTATACTGCAAAATATTTATTCTACCATAAAAAATAAAAAAGTGCACATATTTCAACGACTTCCTCAAAATATTATCGACGCTTCTATCCTTTTTTGTGGCCAGTTCAATATTTTATAACCAAAAAATCGTTAATAATAGGCTCGTAGTTCTCATTAAGGGACAATAATTTCAATGTCGTACTGCAGATCGCTGTTTATAAAAAAATCCTTGAAAAAGTATCGTTTACATGCTTCTGCCACTTAGTCCTACCCATTACTCAATTTTACTTTATGTAAATATAATTTATTTGCCTTCTTCAAATAAATATAGTTTGAAGTGTTGTATCGTCTAGTCTCTAGTGTAACTGCAAAGCGGTTGATTGTCATGTAGTGAAGACAGTTAAGTTTCTATTAAACTGAATCTGGTTGCAACGACCAAATTAAGTAAACTCTCTAAATTTTCACAATAGCAGCATGTAAATAATAGGGTATGTTGTCATATACAGCAATTCAGGAATAATCATGCCCCTTTCAATACAAAGGACAAGGTATAAATAGCATACAGTTTTAGAACTTAAGCAGATTCGGCGATGATACCAGCTACATTGGTATCATTGAGAAGTGTTTTCTCCTAATTTGTAACAGTGTTGAGCTTTGATTTACAACGGGAATGTCATAATGTACTAAGGTCACAAGTAGCACGTATTAATTCTTAGCTTCAATGTAAATCCTATCGACTGCTCCATATTTAATAAATTTTAAAATAAAAAAAGATGTTTTGTATGGAAATAGTGCTTCGTATATTATACAGAAACGCAAGAGCTTTACTCCCAAACAGTTAGTTTAAACAGAGCTGGTGCGGATGTCGGGTGTTCTTGCGGATTGTTTTCCGGTATACGCAATTTTTTGTTTTGTTCTACGTCACGACACAACTCTCAATTAAAAAGTAAATGATTCTTGTACAACAGACCAGAACCTTTCATAAGACTCACAGGGCAGAACAAGTTTGCACATGAATCGATTATCGACTGCTCCAATTACTTTTTTGTTACGTAAATGCAGTTCTCGTTTTATTTCTTAAATTTGATTACACAGCGATTGATTGAAAATCAACTTCGACATGAAACAGAGTCCGGATGCGTATTTTCATCATATGCAAGTCCTACCGACTGCACCATTCTCTAAATTGAATGAGTTCTCATGTATACATCATACATCGCCATATGTCTTTTAATATGTGCTGCAACAGTAGCACAATGACTTTTCAATTTAAAGAGAATTGGTGCGGATCTCTCGGGTCTTGTCACAGCTATTCTTCCGAATTGGTTTCTAGTATACGTGATCTGTTTTTATTTGTGTTATTTTATTTTGACGATGAATCAAAAGTAAATAATTTTTTAACAAGAGGTCAAAAGCTTTCACAAAGGTGGAAGTTCATAAAGAGTTTTCCCTTGATTATTTTCTAAATAAGGCCTATTAACTGCTCCACTTCCTTTTTTGTAAAGAAAATGAACTGCTTGTTTTTTTGTTTAACTTTCGTCATAAAGTAAAGACAACTAAGGTTTTATAAAATTCAATTACAGCCCAAAAACTACATTTTACTGTACGCCAAATGCAAATCCTACCAACTACACCATTTTATAAATTAGATAAATTGTCAGGTGCCGCTATTCATACTGAATCATTTATTTTAACACGAAACAAGAAACACAAGCAATATGCTCGATAAAAAAGTAAATAATTCTTGGACAACAGATTAAAACAGCACTCGCGCGCTTCTTATATCCACATAAATACTACTCCATATTTTAAACAAAATCAGCTTCTATGTCTCTTTCAATACGAACGAATTTAAGTAAGATATTTATAGGGACACGGGGCTTCATATATTATATAAGAACGCAGAAGTTCTACCATCTTGCTCGAATAGTATAGGGACACGGGGCTTCATATATTATATAAGAACGCAGAAGTTCTACCATCTTGCTCGAATAGTAGTTTTTAACCGATGTCGGATATGTAGAAAAGCTCCAATATAGTGGTTTCTGTCTGAAAACGTTCAGAAATGAAACGTCCAGTCCAGTATAAATATGCACTTACGTATCTTGGCCACGCTGTCATAACAGACTTTTATGTATTATCCTGGCCCAGCGCCAGAGTATATAGATTTATTGTCCTGATTAAGTTTTACTGCTTCGAGCTTTTTCGCAGGAACCAAATGCCCAATATATCAGAAGACAAAGGACGGTGATGCGCTGTAAAGCTCTGCTTTCTGTCAGTGTCACAGCAGGGTGTGATAACGTATCTGCTTTATTCAGGGCGTTTTTGCAAAGCATCTGCTGGTTGCTCCAGGCGAAGCCCTAACGTTGTCAGGGCTGAGCGTCTACATAGATTAATTTGCATTCTTTGTCTACTCTCACACAATATATCGGAAATGTTTGTTCAATTTGCCTAGCCAGCTGACGTGTTTAAAAGTCGAGATTAAAGGCGCTTAGAAATAGCGAATTTTTTAAATTTCCCATCCATTACAAGTAACTAAATTGAGATACTTATGCAATTACTAAATAATGCCGTCGGATCTCATATTTTACGAGCATTACGACATGTATCCGATGCAGCGATGATCTTAGTTCCTAAAGTGAAATAAGTTTCCGGAAAATTTCAACCAAAAAAATTCCATGCTTAGCAGTTTGTGGTTATTGTTTACGATCATGGCTTCCTGGCGATAACCGCACATGCATTAAATAACCTTTCTTGAAAATTGTTCGTCAACCGTTACTCACACTTAGATGGGCAATAAATTATTATTTAGCGAGAAACTAATGAATGAACTCAGAATGCTCTATGTGAGTGAATGTTATGAATGGGTTTATGTTTCTTTACCTGGAGATTGCAAATCCAGATATTTCTAGTTGTTATTTACAAGTACTGCTTTAACAAGGAGTTTTGGGTAATGCAGGGATTTGTGGTTTATATTTTATTTACCAAACATAATGTAGCAACCTACTATCATTAAACTGTGACAAGTGTCAATCAAATTGACCTGGTTCGAATTGTTGTCTTTATGTACCTGGCCGAATAATAGATCACGAACAACGTGTAAATATTAAATTATGTTTGAAACTTCAAAAATTCCGAAGGAAATCCATTAAATGTTGATATTGGTTTACTTAGATAGTAAATATCGCAACCGCCGTCTATCGTATTGAATCTCATCGGCGCGCCGCGCCGCTAAAAGCTTAAGGTATCTGAATGTCGATCATCTCGATGGCCTACAATTATCTGAATTTCTGTATTTTATAAATAGCTCGTACAAGGCTGTACAATGTTCATCCTGCATGTTTATACCTTTCCTGCTGTAGTCAACGCTTACATATTTTCATATTTAAGATTATTGTTCTTATGTGCTTGCTCTCCAATAAGATCGCGAAATACAGTTTGGATTGTGACTAGCCTAATAAGTTTGGTCAGTGGCGTCACTGTTAGGCCCATTTCCCCCTGTAGCTTGGGAGTTCAGAATATATCATTGCTATTAGTACACTATATACGTATTTAAATGACTTTCTACGACGAAACGCAGTGATTATAGATGGAAGCAAGGTAGGTACGCAGCTACCAGATTCCACACCATCCACATTGAGGTCGTTTTCTTCTGGGTTAGATAACGTCTTCTTTTTTTTAGGTAACATGCGGTAATTCCGTAGCGCCCGAAAGCTCATTATCATTGACTTCCAATGTTTCTTCCGAATTAAGTTAGACAGTATCTTTACGCTCTTCAGCCCTCAGAACAGACTCACCCCGTGTCCTATTGAGCTAGCTGTTCCCTTTTGGCTTTTCCTTCTTTTTGTTTTACGGGAAACCAAACGTCTTTTAATTTCGCCTCCATAAACTTCCAAAAGTTGTTTTTATTTCTTTTATTTAATAGCCATCCATACCTTAGATTCATGCGTCGTTATATTCTTATACCTTCTACAATTACTTTAGCAAATATTGTTTAAGTATTTCTTGTTACCTATCCTTACTTAATCACACTCTTCGGAAGATGCCTTGTTCTTATATTCTTCCGTCAAGAGAGCCCGCTGTTTACATTCTTTACCGAGATTACATAGAATAATTTGGGTCTATGAAAAACAGAATAAAAAATAAAATAAGAACAGTGGAAATGGATGAGTTTCTTAAATGAAATTTACAACATACATAAGTGACATGGGTTAATCGGAAATTAGAAAACAGGACATGCGAGCGGTACCATACAGTTCCGAGGGTCAACGAAGAAAGATGGCCAAAGACCATTATGAGCTGGTATTCTAACAAAAAGAGATAATGCTGGAGAAGAGTCTAACACTAGCAGATAGGGAAGACAAAAATTACTGAACATGACTTCGGCGAACTTGCAAAATTTAATTTTGCAATACATTAGTCGGTGCAGATAAAAAAAATAATACGGATTTCTAGGTTTAAAGTAACTTCTAACTGCACGGGTGGATTGAGTAGCCCATCACTATCGCTGTCGGTCCCAAGCTCACACAAAGGAGAAGTGTTTTGCATTTGGACTAGTAACTCGTCCATTTAAACGCAAATTTTACTAAAAACTTCACCAATAACTCGGAATAGACGGATTCAGTGAAGACAACAAGGGTGGACGGAAACGGAACAGACTATGGAAAAACGGACAGGGTTCACTAATTATAGTGATAGGAAATGTCACAATTCTTACGCTTCTTAAGAAATGGAAAAACAACTAATAAAAAAGAAGTAGGTATTGCACTCGTTTATCAAACTTAAAACAAACGCTAAAAGAAAGTAGAGACAAATAACTATATAATTATCTACAGTGGAGTACTGGAAGACAAGAGCTGGAGTAGCAATAAATAATAGAAGATCAACGTTGAGACTCAAAACTAAACACGGGTATTTAATTATTTGTGGAGAATATATCTACGAAAGGAATCGAACCGAGGATAGTAAAAAAAATAAACGAGACAAATAATCATCACAAGAGAACGAACATTAGTGGGTAGTCAGTCAATAGAGATGGCTGTGGGAGCATTAAACGTAAATGAACAACACTTATAGATATATGTCTTCAAAATGACAAATACATTTTTCAAGAAAAAGGTTATTAACAAATATACCTAAAAGGAAAGAGTAAGAAATTCACAAATTTATTACATTATAGCAGCGCTGGATTAATGGAAGCTGCCGCTGGATGCAGGATACTTTTTTGGCGCCCCAAGTATTTTGTTTTCTTTGCGGAATGAAATTTAAAAAAAACTTTAATATTTAGTTTTTTATTGAAAAACAAACACTGGATCAGGCAAAATATATAATTATAAAAAACAAAATTAGGGAACCGAAACAAAAAAAATAAATTTATTAAAAAGTAGCTGTTAATTTGTGAGATATGTTTCCTAAGGAGCTTCAGCTAGAGGTTTACGTTGTTATTAGATCCTAGGTATAGGAGTCATTGGTAGTCGTTGTGGTATTCAATATAAATATAGTTCAGGCTTCTTGGCCCTTCTTCAGTACAGTTTAAAAATTATGTAACATCTGTAATAAAATAATTAACATTAGTGATGAGATTAGGTTAGTGAACTTTAGATTATTTTATTAGTTAATTTTCTCAACTATTTCTGTAGTAGTAATTAAAATCTTATATAATTTTACTTTAAACAATGATAATAAAGATTAGTTACCTGTGATAATGTATCATGAATTGGAACATTTATTTGTTAACAAAACATGTAGTCCTATTGTTTGCAATGGAAATAATACTGAAATCTGTAATCGATTTTTTATTGTTAAAAAGAAAATAATTAATAATAAGTGACGAAACATTTACCTTCCTTGTAGGTCTTGTTTTAGTTTAGAATGGAAAAGTTTTTGCAAAATTGATTATGTTATTGGAGTGTTTGTAAAGAAGTCTTCTTTGTGCGAGATTTGTTCAAATATAAGTTGTTGTAGTCGTGATATTTTTATTATCCAAAAATCTGTAAAAATGTGTAGTAAGTGAATGTAAGGAAAAAATTTATAATGATTCAAATACCTTTAATAACCAATCATGTAGATGTGGAGCAATGAAAACATTTATGAATTTTTCTGAAGGATATTATAGTGAGTGAAGTTTAGAGTTGTTAAATGCATAAAATGGGTCTTCGTAGATCATTGCTGCAGTAAGTATTTAAGTAAAATTTTCTCATTAATTGAGTATTTAATTCATCGGTAAACAAAATTGTGTTTTAATAATTTCTATCTTATTATATTATAATAACGTAAGAACTTATAATTTACAATAAATATTTTATGTTGAAAAACTTTTTGAAATTTTTAATGCTGTAACGTTTGGTTGTTAAACTCAATTTCCAAATTTGTAAATGTATCGATTATATCACGTAGAAAGCAGGAAACTACTAGAAAATTTAGTAATTAGTAATTATATTGCTATAGTAATTGTTTTACTTACAATTTGTTGAATTAAAAAGAAAATGGTTATTATATAAATTTTTGGTACGAGCGACATTTAACATGTCCATTTTTAATTTGCTGAACTACGAAACGGACAGGGAAGAGTTATGCGCAAGACATATTTAGTTTGCATTAGATCAAAATGGCAGTGATTATAAAAATTATTTTTTCTAAAAACTAATTAAATTAATGACAAAGGTGGAGATTAAATGAAATGCTAAAATTGAGATGGCCTAAATTGAATAGAAAAAGTTTATATTTTATAGTAAATTGTGATAAATTATATTTAATTTTTCAATATCAGTTCTATAATTTATAGTTTTAGGGTTTTTTTAATTTCAATCATTTCATACAAAAACGTCTCATCTATGAAATGAGTGAAATAAAAAAAACACTATACATTGTAGAACTGATATTGAAAAATTAAATATAATTTATCACAATTTACTATAAAATATAAACTTTTTCTATTCAATTTAGGCCATCTCAACTTTAGCATTTAATTTAATCTCCACCTTTGTCATTAATTTAAACAGTTTTTAGAAAAAATAATTTTTTTAATCACTGCCATTTTGATTTAATGCGAACTAAATATGTCCTGCGCATAACTCTTACCGAAAATTTATTTTTATAATAACCATTTTCTTTTTAATTCAACAAATTGTAAGTAAAACAATTACTATAGTAATATAATTACTAATTACTAAATGTTCTTGTAGTTTCCTGCTTTATACGTAATATAATCGATACATTTACAATTTTCAAAATGGAGTTTAACCACCAAACGTTACAGCATTAAAAATTTCAAGTTTTTACTTTATTATAATATAACTAGCAACCAGTGAGACAAATGTCTCATTTAATAAAACAAAAAAGACCGTTTTTCAAATAGAACGCGTTTTCGAGAAATCACGTGATTTCTCGAAAACCGGAATTGTCACGTGATTGAAATTCGGTTCCTGACCTGACATGACCATTCCAAACATATAACTTTGATAATTTTTTTCTCTATCTCTTACGGTTTGGCTGCTGAAACAGCGTCCCGGACACACAAAACAGCGTCCCAGACAAGCCTATTTTATATATATGGATGGATGGATAAGATAGAAATTATTAAAACAAAATTATTTTTACAGATGAATTAAATACTCAATTAATGAGAAAATTTTACTTAAATACTTACTGCAGCAATGATCTACGAAGACCCATTTTGTGCATTTAACAACTCTAAACTTCGCTCAGTATAATATCCTTCAGAAAAATTCATAAATGTGTTCATTGCTCCACATCTACATAATTGGTTATTAAAGGTATTTGAATCATTATCTAAATTTTTTCCTTACATTCACTTACTACACATTTTTACAGATTTTTGGATAATAAAAATATCACGACTACAACAACTTATATTTGAACAAATCTGGCAATTAACAAAGAAGACTTCTTTACAAACACTCCAATAACATAACCAATTTTGCAAAAACTTTTCCATTCTAAACTAAAACAAGACCTACAAGGAAGGTAAATGTTTCGTCAGTTATTATTAATTATATTCTTTTTAACAATAAAAAATCCATTACAGATTTTAATATTATTTCCATTGCAAACAAAAGGACTACATGTTTTGTTAACAAATAAATGTTCCAATTCATGATACATTATCGCAGGTAACTAATCTTTATTATCCTTGTTTAAAGTAAAATTATATAAGATTTTAATTACTACTACAGAAATAGTTGAGAAAATTAACTAATAAAATAATCTAAAGTTCACTAACCTAATCTCATCACTAATGTTAATTATTTTATTACAGATGTTATATAATTTTTAAAATGTACTGAAGAAGGGCCAAGAAGCCTGAAACATATTTATAATGAATACCATAACGAATACCAATTACTCCTATACCTAGGATCTAATAACATCGTAAACCTCTAGCTGAAGCTCCTTAGGCAACACATCATAAAAAATGAAGCGACATTAGGAACATTTTCAAAATATGTAATAAACAAATAAATTTCAAAAAATACTTCGTAAAGATACTGTAGTTGCTGTCAAAATGTTAGTATCAACAGAAAATCAAATTCGTGGTCGTTTACGTGAGATGTGTTGCAGTAATTGCTATCAGATCCAGTCGGTGGTAGTTTACCTTGGCGGTTATTCCAGTTGGATCTAAATACACAACGGTGGTAGTTTAGTTTGATGGAATTTCATATATTTATCACGTTTTTAAGTGCGGTAGTAAACCAAGTCAGTGGTACTTCCAGTCAGATGTAAATCCACGGTGGTGATGCAAGACGGTGGTAATCAGCGGTGCTAACTTTTTATTTTGTGATTTCCTTAGACAAATGAAAATGTGTCTCTAGGTTCCCAAACTTTTTCCTAACCTGTATTTACTACAGCGTTACAAACCCTTGCCAAAATTTTAGTTCTAGAAATTTGAACCAAAAATTTGAAAAATTTAGTTGTATTTGCTGTTTCTATCTGTGATACGAAGTATATAAAGCGTAATGATTACGCTCGCTCATTATGAGAAGATCTTGGGCATAAATATCTTTATAACGCCCTAGGTACATAAATAACTATAATAGTTTAATAGTCCTGTTCAATTGTGTCGTAAACGTAAACGCCCTTAACTTGAAATTTTCTTGGAAATGGGAAATTTCGTGGTAGTAATCCACATCAGTGGTAGTTCATATTCACCGTCCATTGGGAACTGCCCATAAACATAATTTTCTAAGGCGATTGCCGTTTTTTACCGCCCTTAGAAATTTTGCGCTAGAAGTTATCGCCTCTTCTGCTGCATTACTAATACCGCCCTGTATTATAGTGAATGAAAAATTCTCCAATGATATGCAAGATATTCATGTATATGTATAGAGAAACTGAATTATACACATATCACTATTTGGTACTTGGAGGAAGCACTTAAATATAAAGTAGATTCCTTCAAAGACCTGAGTATAAGACAATATAAAAATAATATACAGCGAGCAATAAAAACGGATAAAAAATATCTATAAATAATAAAGGAAACGAAGGACGGATATATAAAGTAAATTCAACACAAAAACAACGATAAAGCATTCGAGGAGTACAAGATGAAAAGAAATGTAGCAAAGACAACAGTTTAGACAGCACACCTAGAGAGCTGGGACAACTTTGTGAGAGCGCTAGAACACCATCTAGACAATTATATACATTTAAATACAGGAGAAAAGACAAAGCAAAAATAAACAAGATCACAGGACAAGAGTAGTTATAATACACCAAGCAACTATAGATGCGCGAAACTAACAGAGAACACAAAATAGAACAATCATGTCAAGTAAATGTCCATCCCTTAACCTTTGAAGAATTAAATGAGACTATGCAAAACGTCACTACGCTGAAAACTTGGCGTTGATCAACCAATTTATAAGAAAGGCGGTAGAAATAATTCTAGCATCGACAATGTTTTCGCACTATAACAACTTATAGAAAAGAGAAACCTTCGATTATGTAAACAGAAGAAAATTGTAACATGCAATAGAAAATAAGGGATACTGCTATCAGGACACAGGTGTCACTCACACAATAAATGCATTGGCCAAATAATATCAGAATAGCAACAGGTAGCCCCAAAGGGAATCAGAATAAATGGAAACTCCCTAAATGTATTACTCTTCGTCGACGAACAGGTATTGATAGCGCCGAGTGAGGATGATCTACAGAGGCAGATGCAGCACTTGGTTAAAATAGTAGAAAGGAGGACGGAAGAATATAAGTTAAAAAAATGAACGCACATTAGGGAACGAACCGGTATGAACAACAGTATGGGATAAACCACTGGGACAAGTCGAGCATACAACTATCATGGATTTGGTATCATCTATCAGTATCGTGGAAGCTACAGTAACGGCCCCATATTCCTTGACGTTATGAAGTAAATCGCCGTTTCGGTGATTTTTTTATCACTTTGGATGTAGGCTTCTTGAAACGCCTGTGTGTGGAGCATATTGCCTATTTTTATTTTACCGTTTGAAGAATATCCGCCCTTCGAATTTTGAAGGCGTGTACTTCTTTCGGTTTTTCCGATAAATTTGGCACTTGCCTTCTTGCCATCTTAAAAAAGCGGCTTGGCACAGGCCGGGCCTGAAGAAAAGATGTTTTTACCTCTAGTCGGCGCCATCTAACACCATGGCGTATTTTGGATAACGTATATGCGACAGTTTAATTGTCTATTCTCGTTTCAAGTGGGCTAAGTGTACATTGGTGTCGGCCGTTTTCTACCTACAGGTATGAATTACGCCTTTGGTTGTGTGTGGCTTCACAGGAGAATATCTTCCTTCCGAATCTTCCCCTACGAGCGGCTTTAAGCCTTTTTCAGTGAATCAATTCTCTATTCTGGAATTTTGAGTGACCCGTTTTATGGCTGGAGGGAAACATTCTGTCCCCAGGTATGTGGAACAATCTCAAAGACATTAACAAATAAAGCTAGAATTAATACACAAGTGCATTTATATAAGACCCTCGCTGCCTTTTTCTAGAATCGGATTTAAAGTGTCTCTCTGAAAATGTTTTGTAAAAATAGTTGGTAGTTTCAGTTTGAAAGCAGATTTCTAAGTAAAGGTAGACATATTTAGGTTAGTCAAAGAGTGAATTCGTGTAAATTATTTACTGTATTAGAGTCGACCACTTTATAATAGATTCCTCGCATCACATATAGTTAGTTTGCTTCAAGCTTGCCTCAGGGCATAATTGTAAAATAATTAATAAACATCTTTATTTCCAGCTGGTTGCGAAACCTTAAATCAGCGGATTAGCTGTGATTTATGATGTTCAATCCCGCCTGCTAAATACTAAATAGGTGACGCACCATTAATCCGAGCCCGACCACAATAATTTGTCTAAAACACTCGCCATTGTATGAGAACGCGACATGTGCTTACTCACACATCTCGCACTTTTCCTGAGATGGAGAAACGCGAGCCGCCAGCTCGCGAATTCCTCGTCGTCTCGGATTTTAGCCTCGGATCATTCATTGTGCTCGGCCTGCCATGTGTGCGCGTTTTACAATAACGAGCTGACATACATATGCAAATGAGCAAATAGATTCACATTTGCAAAGATGGCTGAGCCCATTCATCAGCGAGCGGTTCATTCACAAAATCGAGTGTGGGCCGATCTTATAAGGATATGGCGGCATGTAGGAGTCGGTACTGTATGTAAACAGTTTTATTACTGTTATATCTCTTGGGTTCTTGCGAGTAACTGTCAGGACCAAGCGCATCCGATTTTCGAGTCGCTATCCTGCTGGCTGGAGGCCGTGGGCGTCGAAAGAATAGACGACAGGATCTGCATTTTTCAGTAGGTTGCACATATTTTCAGGTTTAGATTGGGAGATTTCTACAGATTGGAGAATTTTGAAAAGTATGAAAAGGAAGATATAGAGACTTTAAAAACAATCATATGCTGAAAAATTAATTATATGCCTTTATAATCTGCATAGTTTAGTCTGCTACATATAACATTTCATATATAAGAATATCCCAATTCTAATCAAAGGAAGATTATTTTTTTACCTTTTAACGGTATGTCATTCTTTTGCACAAATATAAAAAAAGAAGAACCAGTTGAATCAGTTAAGGAAAAAGTATCCCTCTACATACAATTTTATAAAATCTTTTCCAAATAGAATCTTACAAATATTTAGAAAATCTTGAAAGGACACCTTTATCATGAATTGCTTGAAGACCGTGATACTGGTTAGTGGAAGAAATGAAATTCAAAGATTGAAGATTAGCCTGTTGGGTAAATTCATAAAACTAATTTAATAATCAAACGTATACAGATACCATTTTCGAAACAACGATAGTTAAAAGCTAACGCGACTGCTGATATAGTGAGATAGCGGCGCAACTTTGGAAACTCTTTTATACAGTGTTGCCCATTGTCTGTTCCTTAGAAACTTGCTTGGTTGCCCAGACAAAAAATGGTACCAGATGGCGACATTCTTTGAGAGATCAGGATGTCCATGAGCTATTTTGCAAGATCTTTCTACATAGGTATTAACTGTACAGGATTTTAAACATTTAGGAGCCCACATAGAAAACACGATTCAATAAACAAGGGGATTATTTGATGCGAAGAAAAGAAAGAAAGAAAAAACAAATATGACACTACAGAGCCAGTATTAAGCGAAACTTTGATGTTAGTCAAAGCTTACCAGAGAAAATTAGTTAGAAATCAGGTGTCTAAGAATAGTCCACGATATAACTATAATTAAACAAAATAAGAAACGGGACATTTGAAACTGTCATCATCCAGAAGCGTCGGCTTTACATTTTGTCGGAGAGAGTACCAATTTCTAAAAATTTCAAACTAACTTATAAATTGGTACGAACATACTACAAAAAATAAACCTATTGATTCAATTACAAACATTTTACAGTGATATTTTTTAATTTAGTTTTTAAAAATTATATTATTATTATTTTTCAAACTTCTACAGCAAAACGTAATAATTAAATTCGCAATTAAACAAAAGACTGGAAACAGCCAAATCATTTCAAGAATTGATTAATCTAGAGATCCGATTCCATTTGATTTGGTAGCAAAATCGAAATCGATGATTCGTATCGAATTGAATAACGCCCCATGTAATCTAGTACAATCATTTTCATCGAAGTTATACGTTTCTCCCGTTGGGTTGCAAAGCATAATGTTCTACACTATTAAAAAAAGAATATTTAAAATGTTACTTCAGTATTTAAAAATAAATATTGAATTTGATACACAGTAAGAGCTCACTAATAATCTGAATCGATTTACTATTCGATTCGATTCCTCTAATCGATTTAAAATTCGCAATTTGATTCGATTTGATACGGGATTACTATTGCTACTAAAATGCTGGCGTATACGGTGGAAGTTGATTAATATTCTGGACGTCCCAAATCGATTCGTTTCGCGTCTCAAATTGGTTCAATTTGATTCAAGTTTCGATTGGTTGAATTTGATTCAAGTCTTGAACTGATTCATGATTGCCATTGAATTCTCAGAAATTAATTTATGTAAGATACTGGCATACACAGTGGAATTTCATTAATAATCTAAACTGCTTAACGTTTTGATTCAATTTGCGTCTCGAATCGATTTGATCCACGCCTCAAATCGATTCCTAATTCGTTTCGACTCGCGTCTCGAATCGATTTTGATTTGCTATGCCATTCGATTCTCATAACTATATTGTATATACGATTTTGGCATACACAGTGAGAGTTGATTAATAATCTGAATAGTATCATGTTTCGATCCAATTTACGTGTCGAATCGATTCAAGATTCGCTTTGATTCGCTTCTCGAATCAATTTATGATTCGCAATTTGAGTCAATGCAGAATTATTATTTATATTAAGCTGTTGGAATACAGAGTGAGAGTTAATTAATAATCTGAATAGTTTCATGTTTCGATTCAATTTACGTCTCGAATCAATTTAATTGATATCTCGAATCAATTCAGGATTATTATTTAAATAGAACATTGTCATACACAGTGAAAGTTGATAATAATTTGAATCGTTTCATATTTCTATTCAATTTATGTCTCGAATAGATTCGATTCATGTCTCAAATGGATTGACGATTCGATTTTATGTACGTCTCGAATTCTTTTATGATTCGCGATTCAATTCTATTCGATGCGTGATTATTATTTATATAAGATGTTGGTATATTCATTGGGGGTTGATTAACAATCTAAATTGTTTCATTTTTCAAATCACGTCTCAAATTGATTCTCTATTCGACTTGATGCACGTCTCGAATCGATTTATGATACGCGATTCAATTCAATTCGATGCAGGATTATGGGTTACATAAGGTGCTGGCATATAGCTATAGTGAGAGTTGATTAATAATCTGAATCGTTTCGTGTTCTGATTCAATTTACGTCTCGAATCGATTTGATTGACGGCTCGAATCGATTTAGGATTATTATTTACATAAGATATTGCCATATACGGTGAGAGTTGATTAATAATCTGAATCCATCGATGTCTCGATTCAATTTGCGCTTCGAATCTATTAGACTTACGTCTCAAATTCATTTACGATTCGATTTCATTCTAGTGTCGAATTGATTTGATTCGCGACTCGATATTCTCAGAACTATTATTTACAAAGATGGTGGCACACAGTGGGAGTTGATTAATAATATGAATTGACACATGTTTCGATTTAATTCACGTCTCAAATGAATTCGATTTAGTCTCAAATCGATTTTCCGTTTTATTCAATTCACGTCTCGAATCGATTTTTGATTTGCGACCCCAATCTATTCACAGAATTATTATTTATATAGTGCATCGGCATACACACTAGGAGTTTATTGGTAATTTTAATCAATACTCGTTTTGATATAATTTACGTCTCAAATGAGTTCGATCTTGTCTCGAATCGATTTATGATTTAAGTTTCTATTCTGTTTTCATGATTATTATTTCTATAAGATATTGGCTAACACGGTCGGGATTAATTGATAATTTTAATCGATTTATGTTTTGATTCAATTCAAATCTCTCATTCGTTTATAATTCGTGATTAATAATCTGAACCGAAAGATGAATTTCGATTCTAAATACATCTCGAATCGATTCAATTCCCCGGTCAAATTATTCGATTTGAAACAGGATTTCGGTTCAATTTTCGTATCGAATCGATTTTATTAAAGCCTCGAAGCTATTATGGATTATTATTTACATACGATGTTGGCAGATATAGTGATAGCTGATTCGTGTTTAGATTCAATTTACGCCTCGAATTGATTCGATTCGCTTCTCAAATTGATTCACGATTCGATTTGATTAACCTTTCGAATCGATTTATGATTCGCGATTCATTTCTATTCGATGCAGGATCATTATATAGAAGATGTTGACAGACATAGTGTGAGTTAATTAATAATCTGATTCATGTCTCAAACCGATTCAGGATGATTATTTATATAAGATTTTGGCATATACAGTGAGAGTTGATTAATAATCTAAATTGTGTTATGTTTCGATTCAATGTACGTAACGAATAGATTCGATTCAAGTCTCAAATTGATTCATAATTCGATTTGATTCACATCTAGAAGTGATTTATGATTCGCGATTAGATTCGCTTTGATGCAGGATAATTATTTATATAGGATTTTGATATTCATAGTGGGAGTTGATTAATAATTTAATTTAGTGATGGGCTTATTCGAATAAAAAATAACCGGTTATCCGGTTATTGAAATAACCTGTGTAACTCGGTTTTCGTTCCAAGTATTCGGATGAAAAATAACCTCATCCTGATACGTACTACGTGCCGCGTCTCAGCGACCTGCGAGTGATCGAAATTCTGTAAATAATACGGCATTCATAACTCATATAACCTTTTCTACGTATGTACTTGATTGACCCAAGTGAGGCTCGCGGCTGCTTATTGATGTTATTAAGACATTTGAGACTCCCAGTCGACGAGTTAAATTTATGGGGCCGTTCCTATTAAAGATAACGTTCTGCTGAGTATGAGATTTGCCGAAGCTGTGTTGGTATTAATTTATAACGGCCTAAATTTTTGATTCGAAACACGGTTCTTTATGCCTAATAAGGGATAAACAGAAACCGAAATAAGATTTTCCAATATCGTAACAGATTTATATTTAATTTTTAATAACGGAGCAGTCGGGACAAGAAGTGGATTTCGATGTTGAAAATTTTAAGTGTGCGTCCTTAGAACCGCGGAAGGCTGAACGTAGATAAATGATGGATTCTAAAATATACCGGTATGATGTGCAAGCGAAAAGGGAAGGGTGGCTACTAGAGAATTTTAGCAACTAAAAATAGATTCAATAGATACTTTGTATTCGCATATTTATAATTTCTTTTTGATTAGTATTGATATAGCTATTCTCAATGGTTTAAACTCCTTAGAAATCAAATAAAAATCATTTATACAATTATTATAATTAACGATTAACTGAGTTCCTCTGCTATCTGCAAGTTACGATGCCGATGCAAATGACGGTGAACCGCCAACCGGCAAACCGCCTGACTTAATCGAAACGAATCGAGAGCCAAAATTGATTCGAATGATTATTCAAATAATCAATCGGTTATTAATATGATTCGAATGCAAATAATTCGGTTATGAAAATTGTCCGGTTATACCCATGACTAATCTAATTAGTGTGACATTCGATTCAATTTCCGACTCGAATCGATCTAATTCACGTCTGGAATCGATTCAGGATAATTATATACATTTATAAGATTGTGGCATACATAGTGGTAGTAGATTGATAATCTGAATCGTTTCATGTATCGATTCAATTTAAGTCTCGAATCGATGAGATTCACGTTTTACATAGATTCATGATTCGATATGACGCACTTCTAAAATCGATTTATGATTCACGATTCAATTATATTCGATGAATGATTATTATTTATACGATTCACGTCTCAAAATTCGATTTGATTCGCATATCGAATTCATTTGTGATTTGCAATTCGATTTAAGTCGATGCAGAATTATTATTTATATCAAGATGTTGGAATACACAGTGAGAGTTAATTAATAATCTGAATAGTCCACGTTTTGATTCAATTTACGTCGTGAATCGATTTCATTGACGTCTCGAATGAATTTAGGATTATCATTTGCATAGAATATCTCCATACACAGTAACAGTTGATAATAATTTGAATCGTTTCATAGTTTCATGTCTGGAATTGATTTAGAATTCGCGATTCAATTCTATTCGATGCGAGATTATTATTTATATAAGATGTTTTCATATAGCTACAGTGAGAGTTTATTAATAATCTAAATTGTTTCATTTTTTCTATTCACGTCTCCTACACTGCACTGCACTGCACTGCACTGCACCTCTCGAATCGATTAATGATTCGCGATTAAATTTGATTCGATTCAGAATTATTATATAGCTATAGTGAGAGTTGATTAATAATCTGAATCGGTTCATGTTCCGATTCAATTTACGTCTTGATTGACGGCTCTAATCGATTTAGGATTATAATGTACATTACATATTGCCATATACAGTGAGATTCGCAACTCGATATTCTCAGAACTATTATTTACAAAGACGTTGGCATATACAGTGGGAGTTGATTAATAATCTGAATTGATTCACGGTTCGATTTAATTCACGTCTCAAACTGATTCATAATTCGATTTGATTCACGTCTAGAATTGATCTACGACTTGCGATTAGGTTATTTTTATATACGATGTTGGCATTCACAGTGGGAGTTCATTAACAATCTAATTAGTATGCATATCACGAATCGATTCGGGATTATTATTCATATTTGTGAGATTGTAGCATATACATTGGTAGTAGATTAATAATCTGAATCGTTTCATGTTTCGATTCAATTTACGTCTCGAATCGATGCGATTCATGTTTTACATAGATTCATGATTCGATATGACGCACTTCTAAAATCGATTTATGATTCACGATTCAATTATATTCGATGAATGATTATTATTTATACGATTCACGTCTCAAATTGATTCATAATTCGATTTGATTCACGTCTAGAATTGATTATGATTCGCGATTAGATTCGCTTCGATGCAGGATAATTATTTATATGTATACATGTTAGTATACACAGTGTGAGTCGATTACTAATCTAATTAGTATGACGTTTCGATTCAATTTACGACTCAAATCGATCTGATTCACGTCTCAAATCGATTCAGGATTATTATTTACATTTGTAAGATTGCGGCATATACAGTGGTAGTAGATTAATAATCGTTTAATGTTTCGATTCAATTTACATCTCGAATCGATTCGATTCACGTCTCAATTAGATTTACGATTCGATATGATGCACTTTTCGGATCGATTTATGATTCGCGATTCAATTAATTATAGTCGATGCATGATTATTATTTATACGAGTATAATCAGTTACACAGTAGATGTTGATTAATAATCTGAATCGTTTCATGTTCGATTCAGGTTACGCCTCAAACTGATTTGATTCATGTCTTGAATTACTTTATGATTCGCGATTCGATTCGATTGAATGGAGGATTATTATTTATATAACATGTTGGTATACACAATGGGAGTAGATTAGTAATCTAAATCGGAAGATGTGCAGAGATTTGCAGTAAATTTTTAGCGATTCGAAATAAATTTTCATTGAGTTTGTAGCAGATTATTGAGCAAGATTTGTGTATTATTTCGCAAATTTGCAATGGATGTTAAGTAGTTTAGCATGAGTTCAATGAGTTGTCAGCAGTTATTTAATGAACTCCCAATGCATGGTTGTTAGCAAG